>JACATO010001718.1:0-60652 GCA_018389105.1 Nautilus pompilius | reverse complement strand
AAGCCCACTGATGGCGACGGGGGAGAATCGCCGAAACGTCTGGGCGATTGGTTGCCGCCGGTAAGCTGGTGTTGGGGTTGTTTGTTTGCGCGGCGGGTGTTCGATGGCGACACCTGTGTCCCCGTCTCCTTCCCGGAGACCTATACGCGCCAATCGGGCTAGAAGTGGGGGCTCATGCAGGAGGAAGAAGCTCACCTCTGTCTACCAGGCCGCTGATTCGGCGCCCCGGGAATGAGACTTAATTGAAAACCGAAATTGGGGCCCCTCCACCCCGAGCCATCTTTATTAGCATAAACACGGCGCTACGTCTATAGACGGGGAGGGGGCGCGCGCGGGCTGATAGCATAATCCGCTAACAGCTTCGGACATATCCTCTGTTGTCGCCTGTCAGAGGGCAGCTTTAAGTCCCGCTCCGCCTCGACGCCGTCCTCGTGAGCGTCACGTCACCCGCTGGCAGGCGGGGCGGCCCCCCCCCGTTCCGCTCCCCTGCGCTCTGAGTTCAGGGTGGATCAGCGGAAGTCGATAAATCAAGCGTACACACGTGACCGGTCGGCGACACCGCCTGGCGGGCCGAACTGATACTCGGGGGAAGGACGGTGCTATTTTAAACAAAAGAAAACAACGGATGCACTACTGCCAGGAAAAGGGAGTCAGTCAGTCCCCTTACAAGCTGTTTTTACTTCTTAATTTATATTCTGCTCTTCAGGGTTTCTGTATCGATCGTTTCTAGGGCCCACACCCCGAACGCCACAGCTACTCGGATGGACCCGGGAAGAGCTTCCGTCGAAATCCCGAATCTTTAGCCGATCAGATTCAGGCTTAATCGATTTATTGATACCTGCGATCGATGCTCTACGTGGATCTGATTTCATCGCAGATGTGGAAAAATCTGTGTTTTAAAAAATCTGCCGTGGAATATTATTTAATGACGCAACATTCTGCTGTAATTCTCCTCTTTCCTTTCCCACTCGTAGAAGTTCTTACGGAAGATGGTTCTCCGACTCTTCTCTTGTCGGTTCGAGAACAAACAGCGAAACCCGAAGGACCTGCACACAAGAGTGTTTTAAAACAAACTTGTTGGAAACACGGCTAAGTCTATTATATATAATATAGTGTGTGTGTGTGTGTGTGTGTGTGTGTGTGTGTATGTGTATGTGTGTGTGCGTCTGTGTGTGTGTGTGTCTGTGTTTGTGTGTGTATTGTGTGTGTGTGTGTGTGTGTTGTGTGTGTGTGTGTGTGTGTGTATGTGTGGTGTCTGTATGTGTATGTGGGTGTGTGTATGTGTATGTGTGTGTGTGCGTCTGTGTGGTGGTGTGTGTGTTGTGTGTCGGCAATTTCTCATGTACACTTATCACAACTGTCCAAAAATACGAAACGATACAAAATTGTTTTACATGTGTGTATTTTTAATGTAAATATATTATAAGGCTTATGCGTTACATGCACCTAAAGGTCCAGATGTAATGGCGGGGTGAGGTTCGAGAGAGAGCCGATCGCGCGCTCGCGCGCCAGCGCTCTCCTTAGCGCTCTCGCGCTCGCAGCTCTCGCTGGGGGTCGAAGTGACGCCAGCTGCTGCGTCGCGCGCTCTGCGCCCCTTGCGCGCCACTGACTATCTACGAACCGCGCGCGCTCGCTCCCCTTATTCTGGAGGATTATTCAGGGACAATTAGACGGATTAAGTAGGCAAACTTAAATGAATAAGAATAATAATAATAATTAAGAATAATAATAATAATAATAAGACTAATTAATTAATAATAATAATAACACCAACAACAACAACAACAATAAGAATAATAACAACACCAACAACAACACGAACACAACACAACAACACCACCAACAAAACAACAACAATAATAATTAAGAATAATAATACTACGAATAAAATAATAATAAGAATAATAATAAATAATAAGAATAATAATAAGAATAACAACAACAACAACAACAAACAACACAACAACAACAACTAATAACACAACAACCAACAACAACAACAAAACAACACACAACAACAACAATAATAATAATAATAATATAATAATAATAATAATAATAATAATAATAATAATAATAATACTAATAATAATAACTACGCATGTTGCAAAAAAAATGAGATTTCTTAAAGCTAGTGTATCTAACGAAATTTCTACCAAAATGTAAAGTTTACAATTCTAAAAAAAAAATGCGGTCTCTCGCTTTCTTTCCGTCTGTTTGTATCAGTTTCTTAAACTCGCGATGTTCAGGTTGTCAAACTTATTCTTTCTAAATTACAAGTTTTCACGTGGTGTAAATTTTTTTTTGTAAAGAAGCTCGTCCCTGGTTTATGTCGACGAGTCCGGATGATGGAGATACATCAGCTGGCTTACCGTTCAGACGTCGCGGAGATGGGTAGAGGAAGAAGAAGGGGGATGTGGCCAGAGAGGACTGTTTATCTTCCCATTTCGCTTTGAAAGAATCCAGAGACCGACTGACGAAAAATGTCAGCATCGTTTTCTTTTGAACGGATATACTCTGGCAAAAACTACAAGGAAGATATATATTTTATGGACGAGTAATTCACGCGCGCACCTTGCTTTTAACCTGATATGGTCCAGAGCCAGATATCGTCCGCAATAAATATACGGGACTGTCTGCCGCGGATACTTGGGGGGAAAAAACACAAACAGCTAGCATACTTTATATGTATATAGTTTGTTGTTGTTGTTTTTTTTATTAAACTATTTGCACTGCAGAAGCCTGAGTCTTGAAGTTCCTACCTCGACGTTCATTTTCCTACCTATAAATCCGCAGCGCATCATTAGTGCGCCAGAGCAAATTGGAGCAATTAAGAGCGGTGTCAAACATGGAACCGGAGAAGTTCAGCTCTGCTCTGTGTATCTTTCGTCTGTCGACATTTCCAGTGTCCTGCTCAGGTGTACAGTTCTTACGGGACTGAACATTTGGAATACACCGGACGACTTAAGATAGTTGGACCCGCTAAGCTTGGATTTTAGTTATTTTAAAAGAAGGGGGGTCCCCCCCCCCACAGACAGTTAGGGGTATAACGGGTGGGTGTGGGGGGAGAGACTTGAGCTTGTGGGTCGGAGACGGATTTTCCGCGGCTGTCTTTCAGCCGATAAACTATGGGTCATAATTACAGACTGGATAAGACGACTCCCTGGCACAGTCTTCGGACGGCCGGCCGGGTAAGACGACTCCCTGGCACAGTCTTCGGACGGCCGGCCGGGTAAGACGACTCCCTGGCACAGTCTTCGGACGGCCGGCCGGGTAAGACGACTCCCTGGCACAGTCTTCGGACGGCCGGCCGGGTAAGACGACTCCCTGGCACAGTCTTCGGACGGCCGGCCGGGTAAGACGACTCCTTGGCACTGTCTTCGGACGGCCGGCCGGGTAAGACGACTCCTTGGCACAGTCTTCGGACGGCCGGCCGGGTAAGACGACTCCCTGGCACAGTCTCGGCCGGGTAAGACGACTCCCTGGCACAGTCTTCGGACGGCCGGCCGGGTAAGACGACTCCCTGGCACAGTCTTCGGACGGCCGGCCGGAGAGGATTTTCGTTTTTAGGAAACAGGCGATTTCAAAGTCTCGGCAAAAAAAAAAGCAGTTCCTCTACATCCTCAGACAGACATAGGATAGTGGCTCTCTTAGTCTTTAGCTAATTCCTAGTTCTTCTGGACAGAGACGACGAACTCCGCGTCACGTGACGATCTTTCTGGCCACAGACGGTAAGAACCGAGTCGGGCTGAGCCAGCGTAAACGTCGCCCGTGCGGAGAAGCCTAGTGTCGGTCAAGGTAAATGTCAAACGAGTACTTTACCCCCCCACCCCTCTCCCTGTTTTCCCACTCAAAAAACAACAACAAACAAATTTCCGCCCACGTGACTATATTTAAATTATAAGGTCATTATATTTAAATGTTATCGGAAAGAGAAGTAGTTCGCTTATGTAAACTCTTCTGCGTGTTAAATCACGAAGGGGGGGGTGAGAAACCAATGGTAACAGCCGCAAACGTAACTCTGACATTGGTTTTTCATTTATGTTTTTTTAAAGCAAAAAAAAACAACACAAAAACAAAAGATCCAAAATGGTCATTAACGTTTTATTTGCCCGGTGCCCGGTATTTTGTATCCATCCGCCAGGCCGTCTGGGTCCGGAAAGCAAAACTCCGCTACCTGTAACATCGTTTATTTACCGGAGATTGTGTTTGTTTTTTTTTTTCTTTTATTAATTAAACAAAATCTTTGAATTCATTTGCTGTATACACAGCTTCCCCACCCTCCCAAACACACCTGTAAAGTTCATTCGGCTTGGGGAGGAGAGGGATTCGATTCCCACAGACTGAATATTCGAATCCTTCGTTATCCGTTCTGGTCGGCGGTGAGCAGACCACATCGTCATCTTTTCGGGCCCCTGGTTTTAGCAAACGTCCCCCCCCCCGATAGCAGCGATCAGCCAGGGAACCGAGAGCATTAAAGCGCAGTTTGCCACAGAAAGCCAACACGGCGTATGAAGGAGGAGGTGGGATACAGCCACCAGAACAACGACCTTTAATAGGTTAGAGCTGCGCTATCATCTGTTATCGCCATCGTCGTCATCATTGCATGTGAGAAGCTCCTGGCTTTTAAACCGAAAAGGAGGGGGGGACGGGACAAAAGGTTGCGCGTAATAAATATTTTCATTTATTTGTTGGTGTTTACCTAAAACATAATAAACCACGGAATGATTATTTCCACGAAGTCCGCAAGCAAAACTGTGCGCAGTAGCGCCACCTGTTGTAAAGGGCCGTCGGTTTCGCGTCGAGCAACGGTGAACAGGATGGTGGCTGAGGTTATCGCATCTACCCGTCTGGTATATAACTATATACTGGTACAAATCAGCCGGCGTGTACAGTGTTTTTGATGGCTTTTCTCTTGTATAGGCATCCTACCTGGTATATTCCGACAGTGGCGCTACGGGGGAGAAAAAGGCCGCCGCTGAGTGTCGCCACCAGTTTCGATGGGACAGGTGGAACTGTCCGGAAGATGCTATAAGTGGACTCTCCCAGAAATCCAGATTGAGAGGTGAGCCCTTTAATAAATAATAATAATAATAAATAATAATAATAATAATAATAATAATATAATAATAAAAATTTATAAAAAAGCTTAGAAAAACCGCGGTGTGGTAAATATAACTAAAACATCCCGTTATTAATAATAACTGATTTTTATTATGTATACACTAACGGTCATAATTACTGGCTCCATCATATATCATATAAATCACTTTAATAGTGCATTATATATATATGTGTGGTGGGTGTGGTGGTTTCACTACATATTTACAATAGCATTTTAGAATAAGGGCAGATAGTCGTTATGGTGAGTCAGTCAGGAATTAATCTAAACGATATTTCTGCCGTTAGATTAGTAAACTCATCTATGCTATAAAAAAAATTAGTATTTCCAAAGTTCTATCACACTACAGCTTCCCCCCGAGCTCCCCTCTGGAGGTTGATTAGTTATGAATGATTATTCTATTGCTAAATCGATAGTTATGGCTGCCATGCACATGGGTGATATCCGGTGATTAATATGTAAACTACTGACAGCCATCAAAATGGATTTTTAAAATCTACTAACAGCTGTATTTTTGGTAAAAATCTTCGTATAATTTGCACCGTAAATTATTTTAAATAATATAACTGCTCCCTGATTTATGCACAGTAGTGGATATACGAAGCCTTGACATAAGTCGATAAACACCACCGAGACTCAAATAGCCATTTCAGTCACGTGATAAACACGTGATTGAAGGTATGAAAACGGGCACAGAGGCCAGAGAGAGTTTCAGTTTGCAGGCAGCGATGCCAAGAACGAGAGGTATATAGCAAGACTTCCAACCCGGTGAGGCGGCGATAGAAGTCAGTGGAGAACCCGCCAGGATCTGTTCGTTCGCTGTCGAACCTGTCAACAGCGCGAATGTCTCGGCCCGAGGGAAGTAATGAAACATCGGCTCGTGTCCGTCCTAGACGGCCAGAGCCAGAATAACCGCAGTTCGAGCTGTGTGGGGAGAAACGTGGAAACCGATCTGTGGCAGAATACGCGATGGTGCCCACGAGAACCGTCGTGTCCAGCCCCCTCCATCTACTCTCCTCAGCCATCTCTCTCTCTCCCTCCATCTCTTTCTCTCTCTCTCCATCTCTCTCTTCCCTCCATCTCTTTCTTCTCGCTCTCCTCCATGTCTCTCTCCCCCCATCTCTGTGTCTCTCCCTCCATCCTCTCTCTCATCTCCGCCTCTCGCCTCTCTCTCTCTCTCCTCATCTCTGCTCTCTCTCCCCTCCATCTCGTCCTCCTCTCTCTCTCTCTCTCCCTCCATCTCCTCTCTCTCTCTCTCTCTCCATCCTCTCCGCTCTCTCTCTCTCTACCCCCGAGTCTCCTGGGGAAGGAACGCCTGAAAATCCGATCTCGTCCACAACCATCCCTCGGCCACGTTGTTTCATTGCGCAAGACCGCACCCCCACCAACCACTCTCGCCCAGGTCACTTACGCCAACTCTACCTGTAAGTGAATCAATAAATGTAAGTGATCCCACAATCGGCCAGAAGACTGCCTGCCTGTCACGTGCCCAGTCTACCCTTGCGGGATGCCGGTGAGACTTCTCGAGACTACGTCGTTGTTTCGACTCGACTTTTTCCAAAAAGAGATCCGCCCCCCAACTGGGAAAAAAAAAAAAAAAACACAAACAACAAAAGAACAGCTCCGATTGGTATTAATAATAATCATTACCGCACAGCCGGGAAGTAGCTGCCAGCGCGTGACAGACTGAGGCATTCAGATCGCTCAGCATAACTGAAAGAACATCATCTATCCAGTCTCGTTCAGCTCATAAATTATGGATATTTAAATGTCAATAAACTTCGCTGCCGAGTTACAAGAGGAGGTAATTATAACCCGGTCGAGCAGGGTGACGTCTTGTGTTGTCGCCAAGCACCTGCTTGACGACACCTCCCACCGGCCCTGCTGTCTGTCTGTCTGTCTGTCAGTCTGTTTTAGTAATCGTGTTTTGTGGTGTGTGTGTGTGTGTGTGTGTGTGTCGTGGCAAGCGAAAAAACAGCAATAAAATAGTCTCGGTAACTGAGTTAGTTTCGCTGTTTGTTTTCCTCCTCTCTCCCGACCAACGCAGCCACCAGGGAGGCGAGTTTCGTGCAGGCCATCATAGCGGCGGGCGTGATGCACACCCTGACCAGGCGGTGCGGACTTGGTCTCTTCACGGGCTGCGGCTGCGACGACACCAAGAAAGGGCAGAAAGGTGAGGCCGACGGGACGGGACGGTGCCCGACCTGGCGTGCTGTACTTCCGGAGCTCCGAACCTTCTCCCACCCCAAATTTGAATACCACCGAGATCTCTTGCCGGATGGCAACCGGCAAAGTCTGTCGAAACGTCGGCAGTTTCTATACCGGAAGAGGGTACAGCACGCCAGGTGTTTTTTTTTAGAAAACGGTATTAAGAGGAGTAACGCCCCCCTACACGCAGCACCGGAAATAATCACGGGGGGGACGCAAGCAGTCAGAGAGTGTCACTCGGCTGAAGGACTATACGAGGATAGGCAGTGATATCGGTGTAGCGGGGTTGTGACAGTATATAGTACTGCGGCTCCTGTTAAGGGGTGTTGTCACGTGACAAGTGTATAGAAATCCGTATTCTGTTTCCTTACCCTCACATCCAGGCTATCAATTTATTTTTAAAAAATTTTCAATCGTCTTTTCTTCTGTGTTTTTGTTCGCCGGTTAAACTGATTCCCAACCGGCACGCAAAGTTCTGTTGTTTTTGTTGTTTTTTTACCAGGGGGACATAACTGGCGGTGGAGTGGTTGTAGCGACAACGTTCGGTTCGGTGAGCGAGTTTCCAAGAGGCTGGTCGACTCTCAGGAGAAAGGGAAGGATTCGCTGGCCTCCATGAAACTGCACAACAACAAGGTTGGCAGGGTGGTGAGTACGTTAGCTATCGAGGGAGGGGTGGAGTTGTCTCTCTTGTCTTACCTGGCTTGATTAAATTTAGACTGTGGTAATTGGTTATATTTAGGTTTTCTTACGTTGTTAGAAAATTTTAAGAAAGGGGAGAATACCCCCTTCCCCCAAAAGTTACGCGCGATTGTCGCCCCTTATGGAGATCTTTCGTTCGTTCCGGTTTTTTTTCTTTTTCTTTTTATTATTATGGGCGAGTCTCTTAAACCGGTCCGAGATGTGCGTTTACCACACTCGACAGGCGGTCACTATAAAAGGTTATTGTTTTGTTTCTATTTAACAGGCCGTCCGCAAGACGATGAAGACGGTGTGTAAGTGTCACGGGGTGTCCGGGAGCTGCACGACCAAGACCTGCTGGCGACAGCTGGCCGAATTCCGCAGGATCGGCCATTACCTGAAGAAGCGCTATCGCAAGGCGGTCCACGTGAACTTCCAGGACGAGAAGCTGGGCGAGTGGAACGTGGCGAGCGGCCAGGGCCTTTCGCAGGTGTCCAGGACCGACCTGGTCTACTTGGAGAAGTCGCCGGACTACTGCAAGGAGAACCTGACTCTGGCCATGAAGGGGACTCTGTCCAGGGAGTGCTCTCGGCCCAAGAAGACCGACAGGGCGACCAAGTGGGAGCGGAGAAGCTGTCGGCGCCTGTGCGCCAGCTGCGGCTACCGGGTCCAGAGGTGGACGGAGGAGATCACGACGAGCTGCAATTGCAAGTTCCACTGGTGCTGCACGGTCCGGTGCCGAGAATGCGTGGTGGTACAGGAGAGGTACTCGTGCCAGAGATGACGCCCGAGGCCGGACAACTTCAGCGGAGACTCTCGAACAACTCTTCCTCCCAGCTACACTGACGGCTGACCGACCGGGCGACGACGCATCGAAAACACCCGCTTATTAAATCGTATTGGCTACCGCGTGTACGGATGGCGGCGGCGGCGGTGGTGGGAAAGCAGAACTGACGTGCCGATACGAGTTAACAGGAACTTGCATTTCGGGCCCCAGTCGTTTTTAATCAACCAGCAGTGAAGCTTCGAGCGAGGTCTTGCTGAGAGAGAGAGAGAGAGGGAGAGGGGGGGAAAGAGATGGAGAGAGAGAGAGAGATGGAGAGAGGGAGAGGAGAGAGAGAGAGGGCCAGTGATCGGAGAAATGGTCAGAGACAAGGGGATCAAAATTCAACAAACATTTTTATTTTTACAAAATTATTTATTACGTAAACGGCAGGTGCCCGCTTCGCTTCACAGAACACCGCCTGGAGTTTACCTGGGTTATTGTTACGCGTTAATGTTGATAAACTAATATACTTTATGTTTCTTGGCGTCTCGGGTGACCTGATGTTACAGCACGTGCATGTAAAATATGTGTACCGAGACCACGTGGTGCAACAGACCTCGAACACACGCCAGTCGCCCCACCCACCACACTAGAGTAATGACGTCAGTAACTCGACTTTCCTATTAGCTTCAATAAAGTACACAACATGTATTTTATTACGTGATTCTTGGTTATTCTATGCCCCTCCCCTCCCCGTCTGGTTTTTACCTGAGCCCCCGGAAAGTGGGAACCCTTCCTCTGCACGCCGTTCCGCATCTTCCAAGAACTTCACGACCCCCCCACCCCCAACTGGGTCCCCGATCTATCTAACCGCGAGCTGAAAGATCGGTCGATTTACTAAATCGCACTGTCGTGTCACCTGATGGACGCCGGCGCAGTGACGACAACCGCGTGGTGGGCCGACCATTGGAAAACAAACAAGATGGCCACGACCCCCAGGTTAAACCAAGGCCCTCTTAGAACTCACCCCCCCTTTTTTTAAAACACG
Source organism: Nautilus pompilius (assembly GCA_018389105.1). Taxonomy (NCBI): domain Eukaryota; kingdom Metazoa; phylum Mollusca; class Cephalopoda; order Nautilida; family Nautilidae; genus Nautilus; species Nautilus pompilius. The sequence continues at coordinate 50,830 of JACATO010001718.1, read as the reverse complement.
TGAGTTCGAATCATGATATCCACGAAGCCAAAACAAGTTCCACTGCAACCGTGACGCGTTTCTGTCGAGTTCTTTCTAAAAAAAGTGGCGAAACCGTTTGCCTCGGGAGCCATTAACAGCCCAGTTATCAACTCTGCTGCTGCTGCTGCGTCGATGTTTCGAATCCGCGTCGTCTGGGCATCCTTAGTTCTATATATTCTTCTCTAATTATTTGTAAGGTAAATGAACTGAAGCCTTGCTTCCATCTTTATATTTGAGGTCGCTTAAGCATCTGTTGCATTCTTGCATCTTTGTAATTCCTTTTCATTTTCTCAATTGGCCCTTTACTTATTGAAAAGAAATTAATTTTTATAGGAAACATTTTATTTATTCAAGCATATGATTATAATAAGCCAGCTGAAGGAAGAGAAACTGGATGACACCGTGCTGTTGTTCTCCTCTCCAGCGACAATTACCCACGACAAACTGCCCTCGGACCATGAATACAATGAAGTAGTTAGGGAAAATGTCAGTCTCTCTCTCTCTCTCTTTCTTTTATTCGCAGTGAAAAAACAACAAAAACAAACTCATTAAGCTTTAGCGAATTAATAACAGGTTAGTGTTCACTAAACGTTTGTAACATTTAAGTTGGGGCTCGATACTCGGCTTTGCGAGATTTTAGCGGAATAATTCATTAAAGAGGGGAAATTAAATACGAAATCCAGGGAGGAGCCGGGCCAGGGTTATATCGCGCCGGCTCTCTAGAGCGCGCGCGCAAGCCATGTGGGTGAAGATTTATCGCAGAGGTACAAATTACCGGGGCTGCAAATATAAACATTATGGAAATGTATTAAATATGAGAGAGAGAGAGAGAGAGAGAGAGAGAGAGAGAGATGAGTCAGTGGGATATGACGTCAGTGGAGAGAGAGATGACGTCATTATAGAGGATGACGACAATGGAGAGAGAGGACATGACGTCAGTAGAGAAGAAATGACATCAGTGGAGAGAGATGTGACGTCAGTAGAGAAGAAATGACGTCAGTGGAGAGAGATGTGACGTCAGTAGAGAAGAAATGACGTCAGTGGAGAGAGATGACGTCAGTAGAGAGAGATGTGATGTCAGTAGAGAGAGATATGACGTCAATGGAGAGAGAGATGACGTCAGTAGAGAGAATGACGTCAATGGAGAGAGAGATGACGTCAGTAGAGAGAGATATAACATCAGTATAGAGAAATGACGTCAGTAGAGAGAGATATGACGTCAGTGAAGGGAGAGATGACGTCACTGGAGAGTAAAATACAGACAGCTGACATCAGTAATCTTCGGGGAAAAGTGTCACGTGGACACCCCTCCGGACGCTGTGATGGCAGAGCGATTACGGTTTACTTATTAATCTTCGGTACTAGAGAGCTGTCGGGAAATGTTCAGATCATTCACCGGGAATCTGTAAATGTACTAAATAATAAAAAGGCAAACTCGAGCAAGAACACCAGCCGATTTCAATTCATCTTAGTACAAAATAGTTTTCTGAAAACTTTTTTTTTTTAACAACATTCTCACAAAAGGGTTTAGGTCAGGGGTTCCCACCCTAAAGTGGTCATGAAGTAGTTTTATTTGGGGGGGGTCGCGGAAGCCTGGAAGTTTCAATTTTTGTTGTATGACTGAGTCAAGAAATTGTTCATGAGTATGTATGTATTTGTTTTGTTTATATGTACCATATTTTCCGGCTTATAAGACGCACTTTTTCCCAGAAAAAAGTATACAAAAATTACCCTGCGTCTAATACGCCGGTATCACCAATGGGAGGCCGAGTGCCGAAGGTGTAAGACTTGTCTAGCATGGCAGACACTCCCGGTTGCGTCGCAGGCCTCTGCAGTAACACACGCATCACCGGCCCACCGCGGCTTCCTGTTGCTATGCCATCCTCATAGAAACACGGACAATACATGCTGGTGACAAAGGACAGAACTCGAACTGTTACTACAACAGGACTGATGCAATCGAGCTGTGCTCCCATTGGCTAATGCCATTGGGGCCTGCAGCTAAACGACTTGGACCACAACGCCTGGGGTAGAACACGCTACAAGGACTGTGACTTCGGCTGGACACACACTAGCCAACTCGATTTTAGGCAAACTTTGGCACCAAACTGTCAATATATTCAAACAGAACTTTTATTTGTGTGATTTTTTTTCAATTATGGAAGTGTAGCAGGGGGGGGTCGCAGGTCTTTTGAATATTAGAAAAAGGTCCACAAGCCCAAAAAGGATGGGAACCGCTGGTCGAGACGATACCTAATTTTCAAAAAAACCAATACTAACCTCGATGATTTGCAAATGGTTGTCAAGGGAGATAACCACTGTCTTTCTTTTTTTTTTTTCAATGCATCAACACCGAGTGACCACGTTATTAGGACTTCCGTATCCTTCTAGACTTAAACCCGACCTGAGCTGCAGATGCAAATTAGGAAGACCACACCATGTAACGAACGGTAACCCATATGACGCGACGGAGCATATTTTCCGTCGGTCGGTAGCGGCCAACACAGTTTCCTCGATAGGCTGGTCCAAGACATCGGTCAGTATGACAGCAGAAGGTGAAGCGGATGTTTTGCTGCGAGGAGAATTGTGGCTTAAAACGACGGTGGTGGCCTCGCAGATTCTGCGCCCCGCGACTCCACCCGGGCTAACATCTGGGGTGGAGAGTTGGGCCCAGACCGCCATTAGGCACGGATCCCCTGGAAGAAAGTCTTTAATTCTTTATCACGAACGTCTCGCCGCCGTGCGCGCGGGGGGAGGGGTTTCTCAGATGGCCGACCGGTCTTTCGCGGTGTCGTTCGGTAAACGCCCGCTGGAAACCTTACACGGTAATCTCCCCGGCATATTACATTTACTGCTGATATTTATACGGGAATTAAGTGCGGGCGCCTCGCAGAGCCGGTAAGGAGAACTGCTGCTGTCGCGGGAAGCAGCAGCGATGTGGAGGATGAATGACGTCCGTGGCAAACAGAACCTCGTGCTATCCGTGTTCTTGTGCCAAGTCACCGGTAAGTTGAATAGACCCCCCCCCCCAGCCGGAAGAGGGGGCTCGTTCGTTCGTTTTAGGGGAAATTTGTATCAGTCTTATATAAAGCCTCGGCGCGCGTTAGCACACCCTCCCCCCCCACCACCCCAGCGCACACCGTGCAGAAAGGGTTAGCAGAAGTTGTCACAGATGATTGCCGCGAGCGTCAAAAGCGCGTGAATACTTAGCACTATTAAGGGTTGGGTGAAAGGGGACAGTTCCGGCCAGGGGTGGAAAGACTGCGGCCCGGTTAGACATCGCGAAGCATCTTCTAATTTTTTTTTTTTTATTGGTCGAATGGCTATAAAACTATCGGCGAGAAGTTAAAATTACCGGGGAACTTATTTAGTCAACGTCAGAATTGTATGCACATGGCTGTTTCTCTTTCCGCCACCTTCCGGTCAGGGGGAGATAAACGCTGTCGATCTTTTTTTTTTTTTTTAAATTTTGCACACACAGGGGAAAAAAAAGCGGGGGGGGGGTTGTGAGTTGAGATGAATAATAAACGGCTATCGTCTCGATGAAATCAATCAATGGCTTTCGGATTTGCATACCAGCTGCACCTTTAAAGATGACGCCCTCTACCTTCTACTTAGATCGCCACCAGTGCTGACGTCACCAAACACGAATGATTGACTTTGTATCGATACTTCGGAGACCGCGCGCGCGACCCTTTGTGTTTTTTTTGTTTTTTGTTTGCTTCAAAAAAAGAAATATCCCGACATTTCATCTTTAATTGACACCAGACGACGAGAACCCATTCGAACTCTCGGCGAGAGAAGAAAAACAGCAAGCAAAAGCCACAGGTGGAGAATTTCCCAGCCCCCAGATTTAATAAAGTCCGCCATCAGCCCGTCGACTAAAAGCGTCTCCTTTAATTCGGTCTATCCCCCCCATCCCCATCCTCATCCTCCTCCTCCTCCTCTTTCTCGGAAGAAAAGCTAGGAAAACACTCAGTTACGAAAACAACAACCCGCCTTTACCTTAAGGCCTCTCTCGCCGCCGTCCGTCTATGTTTAGTATCGTCACGATAACTTTCCCTAATAAGCCAGCAAAAAAAAAAAAAAACAACAACAACAACAACAAAAAAAGAAAAAACCAAACCCTCCCCTCTTTTCCCTTCTTAACTTACAAAAAAAAAAAAAAAAAAATTCCCCCTTTATGCAGTAACGAGAAGCCGGCGGCAGTGGCCGAGAGCCACAGCGAACTGAGTATCTGACAGAGCAAAAACGGTGTTAATAATGAAGCTGCTCACGTGTGATGCAAGTCTAGAGAGAAGTAATAACCGACCGCCAGGGGGCGGCTACCCTCTACGGGGGTTGATGGCGAGAAGCCAGCCGCTGCTTATGGAAGTTGTTGTTGTTTTCTGTGATGGTTGGTCTCTCGGAGGAGCCGGCCGCATCCCGAGCGAGTGGGGCCTCTCGTTTTGAGAGAGAATGGATTCTCCACTGCGTCGAAATTCACCAGACGGCCGAGCGACTTCCACAGCCCCTCCTCGCCCGGGCGCCATTTTGTAGTGGTAAAGCTGACGGACCATCACTGTACTGGTACATAATTACGTAATCTTCCGGTTTTACCGGACACCCTGCCCCCACCAGTGGCCGAGCGAACATCCCCAGCATCCACTAACCAGTACGCGGGTCCCTTCAGTTCCCCAGTACGCGGGTGTCTGCAAACCGAAACTATCCGTCTCCCCAACCCTGACGGTAACCAGACGACCTACACCCCACGGGGTCCCGGAAACACCCACCCGACTGGACAGCGAAGAAACAATGGTTTCGACTGGGATTCGAACTCGGAAGGCTCCTCTCAACTACGGGCAGTCGAGCAGTGCCTTATTCAGATGACGACAGCCAGGCGCTATTCGTTAGGGAGGGAAAGGCGAACCCCCCCACCCCTCTCCCCGGCCAACTTTCTGAAGAATAGACTGAGACTTCGGAGATCTTGACATCTAATTTGAAAAAAAAAAAGAACGATAACCCTTTCATCACCACCTACTGACGCGTTTCCCATACATACCGTCAAAATCAGTGTCGATCTGTAACTTTGTTGTATTCAGGAATATTTACGATGGTTCTTAGCCATTAAAGATACAAGAAAACTGGGATATATATACAAGTCGACCCCCGCGTAATCGCGGCCCCGGTTATTCGCGGAATCCCGCTAAGTAATAATCCGGGCGCATATTCGCGGCGCAATATCTTCCGCCATTTTTCTATGGCTTTTTCGTGGCAATATATATTTTTTGACGCTTTTTAAAGCTAAATTATTAACAATATAATTTACTAATTTGTAATATAAATACTAATGTAAATTCAGCCAATATCAAAAAATAAACGCTATTGGCTGGAGGTTTGAAAGTAGCCAATCGAGAGCGGTGTTCATTTCTCCTCGCTGCTGATTGGCTGCTTCCCACGAGGCGCTGTCTCAGGTAGATGCAGCCTAGCATCATCCCAGTTTACCATGTGCAGCTATCTCGAGTGTTTTTTCTGAGTGTTGTATTTTTTATTAAATTATTATTATATATTTTATATTATATTTTGACGTTTTTTATAGGCATTTTTATGGACCACGTCCAATATTCGCGGTTTTTCACTCTTCGCGGGTGGTGCTCAAGGGACGTAACCCCTGCGAATACCGGTGGGACAACTGTATTGCATTTTGTTGGTGTTATTTGGCCACTTTAAATTACAATACCATTGGCTGTGTTTTAACAGGATTATCACTGGTGAGGGATAAACGGATAGTGAACGGCAGGCCACTGAGTTCTGGTGAGTGGCCTTGGCTAGTGTCACTCCACTTCAAGCCATACAATCCGGTCACAGCAAGATCGGGATGCCAACACCTGTGTGGGGGTACTCTCATCCATCCGTCCTGGGTGCTGACTGCTGCCCACTGCTTCAGGTAGGCAGGGTTAGAATACTGATATCTGAGTATACTAAAATGAGGCAGCCATTGCGATTAATTCTAGTAATAAAAGCTTTTATCCATGCAAAAAGATAGACCCTCTGTAAATCTTTCACGTCACTTTAATTTCTAACTTATTGTGCACATCAGGCCAAAATTTGGCAACAGATCTCAGGTAACATGAAAGCAGAAATTCGATCAACTCTCGATGCACTGTACCTCCAGATGAATTTCCTGTTTATTCATTTCCCATAAATAATGAATTATTAGTTTGTAGGGGGCAGCAGTATGCAAGCTGTTTGAAAACAAGTGGAGACACACACATTCATATATACAGTAGTGCCTTGCCATATTAATGTGGACAACTTCATAAATGTACCAGACAGAAATTTTACATATTACAGGTGTGATTATGCACATATTGGTCGTCTAAGGGGACAGATGACTAGTGGGCATTATTACAATGCTAAAAACAGGCAAATTAATCCCATGATGCTTTGTTTACTCAAGGTCGTATTATAGACCATTCAGTGTGCCTATAGTCAGTGACTGATTTCCATAGTTTTGCCATTTCTCTTCGATTTATGGCCAGTACACCATGACGAATGTCACTGCTTTGGTAAGTGACCTGGAAAACCAAATGTTCTGTAGCTCGCCATGTACGCATCCACTGACAAAATTCTCTTGCCAAGCGACATCATCTCACGGCAGAAATGAACCGGAGAACGGTCTGTCATCTCCACTGACCTGGCTACCCATGGAGGCTGTGTGTAGCACTCAAGAAAACCCTTCTGTCCAACAAGAATAAAACACTTAAAAAAAAATCAGGCCAGAGGACATGTGGCAAAAACCCCTTTTGAGTATTCTCTTCAGCCTACAGTCAAGTAGGGAGGCAGGAGTGTCATGGCAAGGTGAAATGACAGAACTGGTGGTTGTTAAAGGATATCTCAATTCTACCAGGCATATTGCCAGCTAGACATTTATCATTGTACCAAAAAAGGTCTACTGTATGTAATTTGATGGCTATGTTCTTCTGGGCAATGGTGTAACCAGAGTCTGGAAGAGCAATCAATTAAAGCAATCAGCTTCCTTTCTGGGTACCCCAAAGCCCTGAATCTGACCAAGCACTAACAGGAACTAATCCACATTATGGAATTAAAGGGAAGCTCTCACGCAGATGTGGAGGAACTGACATTGATACAAAATCTCATTGAATCGATGACAGTAGAAGGGGGCTTTTCATACTGCAAAAGGTGGCTTGACAAAGTAAACATACATAATTTTGCTCAGCTACTCATCTTTATTACCCCCTTTTTTCATGTTTCTGTACTTAATTAATGCAGCCTACATTTATTTTTTTTTTGCTATCAGTATTCCTTTATTACATAAGTAATCAACAGCGATTATATATAATTTTACCAAATCAATGCACATACAGCATAAACTACACAGCTCTGATCATCCAATTTCCGAACAGGTCTAGTTAAGAGTTGTCTCCCTTACATTACTAGCTGCCCCCCTCTCACTCTCGTATTTACATTTTCTGCTAAAATATAACTTTTTAAAAAATAATAATCAAAAAAATTTCGAAATCAAAATGCGATGTGGGAGTCCTTCGAAGCCATTACTTATGTCATCTGTGATGCTGGTCAAGGTGTCCCCTAGCAGATACTGAAAACACAACTTAGCACCCACCAGTGGTTTTCGTGCAACAAGAATTTAATTCTTTTGAAAATTTTGAAAAAAAAAACAAACAAAAAAACAAGGAAAATTAAAAGGGATGGGGATGGAGATGGGGGCTGATGAAACTTACCGCTAAAAATCAACTGGTGTGTGTATATATATATATATATATATATAAAACAGCACAAGTGTGCCAGATGGGAGCGATGAGCAGGTCCAGCTAGATGTTCATCTTGTTACTAATTTGTAACTACACCAAAGATTTGCCAGTTCAGGAGGTGCAAGGTTGCCAATCGTGTTTCCATGGTTATCTCCAGGGGCTGATTAGATACCAAACCAAGCTGGATTTTAACTCTGGTTATTCAATCATGGCAGCTGAATAGGCTAACCACTGGACTACTGCTCTGCCCTCTGCTCCATCGTTTAACACAATCTAAGATGTGGAAACAAAGAAATAGGGGCATAGCGATAGAGAGGGAGTGTCCCTGATGATGTATAAATACATTTTGCTTTTCTCCCCTCAGTGATTATCTGTGGAAAGGCTTGGCTGATGCAAACAACTGGGATGTGATTGTTGGAGAATTCAATCAGAGCTTCCTCGAGCCGACAGAACAAGTCTTCCAGATAGAAGAGATAGTGAAGCACGCTAATGACAGAGGTGGGTGAGTCGACCAGCGTCTCTTCTTAGCATAGCACCTGTCTATCATAGGTCCTACCACACGATGCACACATTTTCTTTCAGACTTTCTGATGGCAATTTGCAAAGGAATTTTTGGGAGAATATTTAAATAATTAACAGGATTTCCCCCTATCCCTTGATGGTTAGATAAAATAGAGAGAAAAGTAAAGCTATGACCACATGTTCCAAGTCCTGCTTCACCTCAACTTCGAGAGAGAGGTGGGAGACAGAATCCGCCAAAGTGGCAACAGTTATGCAGTCAGTGAAACACAGCTTAAACTTAAGTAACAATATCTATCCATTTTTAGAAAAAAACACACTGAAGTAGAGCTAAGGAAACTCAATCACGCAGAAAATTTCATGGTCACAAAATCAAAGAGCATGACCATAAAACAAAAAGGTCAGGTACTGGAGGTTAATGTCCTGTCTCCAGGTTGCAATACTTTAGCAAACATTCAGGTGACTTAAACACCTTAGTCTGCCACCCTGACTGTGGTTTGCTCACCTTTATCAACTGAAGCTTTGCTGACCGAGCCCTGTTTCATGTTTTGCTGTTGTTCTGCAGTTTGGAGTGAAAAACATAAAAAATCACCTTAACCCTGATGAATTCCATTTATCTATCGATCAGAAAACGACGTGGCACTGGTTATGCTAGCATCCCCTGTTCACCTGGGTCACGGCCTAACTACACTTCCTGTGGCGACCGAGGTTCCGCCGGTTGGAAGCACTTGCCATGTTGGTGGATGGGGACAACTCGAATATGGTAAGAACTTATTTGGGCTCAGTATCATAAAATTTCGATACTTGCATTGATAAGCAGCAACCAGGATGTACCAGAGATGTTTAGCCACATCTGTGCTTTGTTGATGGTTAATATTATTTACTGTTTTTTTTTTTGATTCAGCACGACATTTGTGCCATCAAAACTTTCTCCCTAAAAAAAATAAAAAAAAATATCAATCAAGTTTCAAAATCCATTATAAAATGCAGAAGTTAGACAGTTGTTTAGTTTGGGGCTCCCCTTTCCCCCCTCCAACCACCTTAACAGTAGTCTCCCCTTATGCTTCAGACATCCCCCCCCACCCCCACTGTTGGCATCACCAAGCTTTAGGTCTGAGGTATGCTGTGCGTGTTTATAGAAAGATCTAATGCAGAAACACCCCCCCCTGCTATGCTGAACCAGTCCCTCTTGGGACTGAACCCTGGTGGTGGTGACAGGAAAAACGACCATCTAAAGTGTACGTAGGTTCATTAGTCAGATCCGTTTCTACTGCTACTACTAAGGTGGTTGGGGGTGTGGGGGGCGGGGAAATACGCGAGCCCCTCCCCCTGTAAACATTTTTCTGATTCTCGCCTTCCCCGCGGACATTACTGACGACGACGACGACAAAGTAACGTGTCATCGTAATCTGTCTCCAGTTGTCACCAAACGACGACGACGACAAAGTAACGTGTCATCGTAATCTGTCTCCAGTTGTCACCAAACTTGTTCTTTCAGACGGTGAGGTCGTCACAACAGAAGTGCCTTTTACGACCGATGTTTCTGTCCTTAATCAAACCACCTGCGAAGCCATGTACGAGAACCTTACTGGCGTTTACCAAGTATACAAGCTCCTCGGCCGGCCCTCTGTTCTGTGTGCTGCAGGTTCTTTACCGAACTCACCAACTCATAGCAAAGACGCCTGCAAAGTACGTAAGAAGAACACGTGTGTGTGTGTGTCTTTACCCTTTAATCAGAGAAAATGTTTCAACATTTGGCATAGTTATAAAAAAACTGATGCTCTGAGCTTACAATCTAAGCAGTCAGACATCACTGTACAAATATTCATACAAAGGCATCAGATGACTTGGTTCGTACATCAGATGTGAGGTGATAGCCACGGCTCCAGCATCTGTGGTACGCTCCCTTTTGCGTGCTTGGTAAAAAAGACCCATGGGATGGTTCTCGGTGCTGCCTCAGCTCTAGAGGTCTGCTCGCAGTCAGCATACAAGCAGATCTACACCTTACCCAATACTTGCTCATGGTCAGATAAGCAGCTGAAGGAATCTCACTCTACCTTTGCAAAATGTAGATGTGCATTCTTCTTCTGCAGGATAACACCAGGAGGGGAACCTCTGAGGAATTACGTCAAAGCACCTCTTTCTTCACCCACAAATCAGCCCGGTTGGTGTGATGCCTCCCCACACAGCGACACTGACTCTGTCACAATGGCTATGTTAATTAATTTGGCTGGTTGGTAGCGATTACTTAAATCAGCTTAAAAATTACGCTATATCCCGCCAGCACTTGTGCAAGGCACGACTACTTCCTGCTTTCCTCGTAAAAAAAAAAAAAATACTAGACTAGGTTAAGTTTTATAAAGAACACGGTTTTCTAACAGGTGCCAGAATACCTGGAATCGCCCCACTGCATGGTCAGTGTTCCTTCAACTCTCAGAGGCCCCCCCCCCCTGTCAGACAGCTTGTTCAACACTCTAAAATAACACGGGAGGGAAGTTCTCTGCTAAACTGGGTGCAAAAGCAAACTAAATTTGATCATCTTAGGAGATGCTGGATGGCAGGATGTGGTCAGGGTTTTGCTGTAAACATTGAATGCAGCCTCTTGGGCTGGTGCAAGCTCAACACTGGCATCCTCACTGGGTGTTTCGGATTATCCTCTGGAGAAACTGGGAATTTTCCTTGCTTCATTTTCTGCAATACGAGCTGTCTCTGTGGCGCTAGATCAGTGCCTTGATGCCAGGGCAACCTGGTGCAACTTTTCCAAGCTAGCATCATCAGCAAAGCCAAAACTCCACAGATCTTGCTTGCTGAGGTCTTCTGAGTCCAGCTATCACCTGCCAAATGGGACCAACCTTAATCCTGATTTTTTCAGTAAGCTGGTAAAATATTAGTAGCCTCCTTACCAAGGTAGATGTCAAGCTCTTCAGCAAGTCGCACTGTTAGTAGATCCCAGGTAGCAGTTTGTGCTTCACTATACGAGTACCATCTATTCTGATCAGGTGGTGGGTCTGCTGCTCGCGCTGTGACAACGGTTTTCTTGAAGCCAACCAACATGCCAAGCCCCCTACTCGCAGATCAAAAACTGTTGCACAATGGGTCGGGGCTGGCCTCAGTATTCGCAGCCAGCAGATCCCAAAACACCCAATAGCTACACCTTAGTCCTTACTCTTTTGAAAGGTCAAATCCACCCTCTGGTCTGGGCTGTAGTGTACATACCCCGGAGTGGTCTGCCTGAAAAAGTTTGGTGCGTGAGCAGGGAGAAGAATATTTAAAATAGGGGGACGTGGCCCTTGCGCCAACACAGAACTCGTGACAAAACGAAAACTACAGCGTGCGTGTTTGTCTCTCTTTCCCTGTTCCAACCCGACAAGTTCATCTTCAGTTTTGAAATGTTCGAAAGTACGCTATGTTGTTGTTTTTGTTTTCCCCTAATGTTTTAACCCACCCCCCTCCCTTATTCAATTCAAATGTTTCTAGGGAGATTCTGGCGGACCCCTCGTGTGCACCTCTGATGGAATGAAGAAGCAAGTAGGGATTGTGTCAGCCGGTCACAGGTGTGGCGACGCACGTTACCCAGGAGTCTACACACGAGTACCCAGTTTTCGCCGCTGGATCCACGCAACAATAAGCCATCTGTCAGACCCGTAAGCCGGATATGCAGAGGCTGCCGAAATAAAGGGCCGCACAGACTACCCCTAATTGTGGTGAGATGATGCCGACAAGATATACTTCTTCAAGAAGGCTGCCATCTAACCACAGACCATCAACGCAGGCAATGGATCAAAACAAAAGCAGGTGCCCCCTGCAAACAGACTCTTGGAATAATAATCTCCCTTTAAGTAAATTTAGCGAATGTAGTGAGTTTTGCCCCTAAATTATGAATCGGATGAAATAAAAAAAAAAAAAAAAAAGCTAACTTGGGGTGCATTTTTTTTCATTATTTGTTGTTGTCATTTATCTTTGGTGGTTGCTGCTGCTACTGCTGCTCAGCCAGAGCCAACTGTTCATCGTCCATTTCCTCTTCAATGCTGCTGGCAGCTGCCACCAGGGCCTCGTCACCCAACTCATCTTCAGATGCGTTCAGTTCTCCTTCCAAAAGTTCCCGTGGCAGCGGCTTATCTGGAACAGGTGAACAGTAGGGAGAAAATGCATTAGAACAATTAAGGTAAGAATGGAAAGTCGTTGGCGATGCGTCATATCTGATGGTTAGTTCAGGCTTCTCCAATCACCTTGAGGCTGGTACGAGAGATTACGCTAGCAGCCAAAAGTTTTGAAGAAAAACAAACGATGGGGGAAAATTATTTGAAAAAGAAGAATTTGCTCGATTTATTTCTCACCGCGTGAGATTGATTCAATGTGTGGATGCAGAAGAGAGTCAGGTTCATCCCACAGGAACACTGGGTGATGAATCAAGGGGCTGCGGCGGTCTAACCGTCTTCTGGAGCACACTCTGCCTTACTTTGCTCTCCTCACATTGTCTGGAAGTTTGCTCAGGGTCCTTATCTTGTTTGCAGAATGAACCCTGCACCTAATAATTGGCTGCCAGAAGTAACTGCAGAACACCATGGTAACAGTCTTTCGTCAATGCTCCATTAATTGTACAAAGATCACCAACTGCACTGCCCACCCCCACCTGAAGCCCTTATGCTACCTCCTCTGTGTCTAGCTGTAATACTGTTCTGGCAAGTGTTCTCAATTGCCCACACACAAACATTTAATGTTTGAACCCAAACACCTCAAATTTTGACTCATCAGTCCCTAACCCTTCACTCCACTCTTCTATAGTCCAATGATCATGTAATTTTGTCCACGGAAACTTTTTTGTTCTATTAAAGGACCAAGCAGCGGTGACATCAGTCACATGACCATTTAAACCAGCAGCTCTAAGACAGATTTTACTGTTGTCATGGACACCAGATTTTCTCTTAAACTATTCAGTGTTACTGTAATTTCTGGGCCTGTAAGTCGTCTATTTTGTTTGTTCAGCAGTGTAACAAATCTACTAGTTCTCTCCCTTAGATGCTACTCTTCTGCCTGCTTTTTCTATCTGCATTGTTCCCAGTCATCTGGTGTCTTTGCAAGATTCCAAGCGTTTTGGCAATCAATCTCTGTCAGACCCTCCTTTCTCAAAGTATGAGCAGCAGATCACATTTCAAGATCTTCCCTTTTGCCATCCTGACAACAAAAAAGTCAATAACCGCAGCCTTCAACATTTGTGACACCCCCCTCCCCTGAGGTTTAGAAACATAACCTGATGTATACTTGCTGCTTGCTTGCCAGCCAATAACTAATCTGCCTGAGTCACTTGGCAACGGCTGGCATTAAGAGAAATGAGAGACCTCCTAGGAATCAGAGAGCGACAGGATAATGTTAAAACTCTAGCTTAGCAAAATGTTATTAGACTGACTTCAATTCAATCAGTGTAAAACAAACAAGAAGCATACACGTGAGTGCCACACTCTAAATCACACCTGTTTAGAATGCTTAAAAACTGACCTTCAGACCTGTAATTAGCCAACCTGCATTCTGGATCATGACACTTCTGATAGTACACGCCTCTTCTTAGATCCACAATCAGCCTGCATTAAAAGATGCACAAGGCAGTTAGCATTAGCTAGATTAAAGCCAGAATTAACAGGAAATATGGGTTAAATTTCATATGGCTGTTTAGCAAACAGAAACAGACTGACAATCTACCCTGTGCAGAAAAATCCTCGTCTGGATATATATATATAAATGTGTGCGTGTAATTTTCCTTTGAATATTTCTGAATTGTGTTAAAAAAACAACAACCCGCAGCTGTTGATGCCATTCTCTGAAGCCTCAGAGCTTCTGGAAACCGATCACAGAGCAAAATGACCAGACAAAAACCCTAACAGGTTTCCCATCAAGGCTGCTGTTAATGGTCCCCCCTTTTCACACTAGAATCGTTTGTTGCAACTCCAGCTCGGTGACTTTCTTCAATCTACCCGACTGGTTGTGTCTCGATATTTCCTTTGGCTACCTTCTAGTCTCAAGACACAGCAGCAGTGCTATTGTGCTGAAGTATGCTGCACACCTGGATAGAGACAAGAGGAGAAAGTCCTATTGTCTGCACGGCCAAACACCACTGAAGAAAGTGGGTTGGTACAGTAAAAAGAAAAAATAAAGAAGAACATCGTTAAACACTGGATCTGAGAAGTTTGATACCATCTGGGAAATTTAAATAGTTTTCAGATAATTTATGCCAAAAATAAAATAAAAAATAATAAAATAATAATAATAAAATAATAATAATAAAAATAATAATAAAAAAAAATAATAATATAATAATAAAATAAGTTTAAAAAAAACATTTTTTTTTTTGCTTCCGCCCAACCTTTACAAGACGGTTCTTAGGCGGGTTGGTTTAGGAAAACAGATAGATAGATTACTGTGGGCTTCAGTCGTTCACCCCTCTACCTGCCTGCTATATACCTACATGATATTGTTACTTCTGTGTTGTCGTTTGATGTTACCACACCATCGGTTGTGGGCGATATCGTAAATCAGGAGGCCGCCGCAGGTAAAGAAAAACCATCTTCGTATTGCAGCCAATCTTTCACCTTTGTGCTGGATCACACTCGTAATGAAGGCATCCACCTTGGGGTAGGGAGACTGAGCACAGCCCTCATCAACAGTCTCTGGAAACAAAATTAATTATTAACCATATGATCCGAGCTCTTTTGGAGGAGGGGCAGAAAAAGGTAATTTTTCTGGGATCTGGAAGAGCCCCTCTTGTTGGGCCTTACACTCGAATATACATTTTTCAATTGCTTAAGCTTGGGTACTAACTACTGAAACAACAAGGGTTAAAATTACCACTTTAAGGTTAAATAAGCTCGAAGAATTAAAAAGAAAATTCGAAAGCATCTCTCTCTCCTCTCACACACCAACCTGTCTCCTCTTCACCCGTCCGTGCCACGCGTGCAGTTCCTTCCATTCTTGAATGTCCGACAGAATCAAATGTCAAGATTCTCAAGTTCTCTTCATATCTGAAAGGAGGAAGAAAACCTACCAAATCGGTTATAATACTGACGCTTTGGATAAGCCAACCATTAACAGCGGACTCTCTCTGACAGATTGTGCCATCTCCTTTTGTTTGTGAGAAGTTCGTATTTACTCAAGGGGCAAAACTGCAGTCAGCTGTGCCACACTCACTGATGCAATCAAAGACTTTGAATTAAAAAAAAAAATAAGAGAGAGGGAGGTAACTCCACCTTCCCAAGATATCAAAATGGTTGCCTCGACTCTCCAGACCAGGAGAGAGAGAGGGAGGAGGTCTGCCACGTTCATTGTATTTATATCATCTCCACGAGATGTTGGTTACCATTTACCGATACTTGACATCACCACCGGCTAATGGAGAATAATGGTGTCCATGCAGAACTTCCATTAAAAAGAAAGAAAAGCAGCTGACTTCAAGTCCTTTTTCAGCTGGCTAAATTTTAGACATAATTCATGTTATTAATTACACAAACAAATTTACAGTTTCAGCCTTTTGTTCGAAACACCATAGACGCTTGGGGTGGCAAATGGGCAAAGTAAACTACAATAGACATGCGATGTTTACCTGTCCACTGCCCAAACAGGGTCTTTAATTTTTCATCTTGTATACGCACCCGAGTATTGTCTGCTGGTGCACATGCAAAGGCTCGTTGTTAACGGTAAAGTTTACACCGTATATTCAAAATGTGAGCACTCGTTCAAATTTGACCAAACAATATGAAAGACACGCACAACAGAAAGCCAGGGCACAGTCCTTTACCATTTGCCAATAACAAACACAACTGTTAGAATTGGCAACCCTACTGCACAGCTGCCAAGAGCTTATCTGGAAGAGGAGGAGGACGGAGGTACTTCCACAACATTGCATTGAAAAGGCAGGACAACGTACGTACGGTACATTAGTTATAATGGAATCCATGAAAAACTTCTCATCCAGGGATGTGGAGTCTGGCGATTTGCTTGGGATGTACTGGTTTTCAGCTGCTGCAGCCAGTGGGTTGTGCTTACCCAACTTCCTGGAATGTACCAGGCGAAAGTTTCTGTTTCTCGTATAAACTCCTGACAAAAAAAAAAAAAAAAACACAAGCAAGAAGTAATAAAAACCAACGAGAACAGGCTGCTTCTAAGAAGAGAACTCTGAGTGGCAACGTCCCATCTATATTGGCTCTAAATAAAACAAAACAAAGAGTGCTAAGCAACATCAGCAGTTTACATGCTCAGAACCATTCAGAATCAGTAGCCAGGACGTTTTAAAAGGCCCTGGACACGGGCGAGGTTATGTACCTACCGAGAGCAGCCCGCTATGGTAACGATGCTGCAAGTTGGGAAAAAAAGTTCTCTCGAGGATGGCACTCACCCAGGTCACAAAACAGAACCTCGGCGTTGTCCTTGTTACGGACCAGCAGCTGCCCCAGGTCGGTCCTTTTGAAATGTCTCAACACCGGCTCCCAGTTCGTCTTCGATACAGCAGACACGGGGCGATCAGCTGGGACACCATCACAGCCAGTGAGACAGTTAACGAACCCCTGACACTTGTCCGTCAACTGTCCGTGGTCTTCTTCTCGATTCCTGACCCACAACAGGAGCGTTGTGCAAATGAACCTGACAAAATAACCTGAAAGTGACAGGGCAGGTGTATCGCCCATCAGCCTTCATGACCAGGTATTATCAAAAAAGGTTACTATGAAAAACAGAGCCCATAAATAATTCCCCTTCATCTACTCCATATCCAGAAGGTAACAGGACACTACAGCTTTGCATAGAAGCTTCTCCGCACCTATTAAAGCTTAAAGCGATACCTGAATTATTTCAATGCAATAACAATTCAGTCACAGATCTACAGAAAGACAAGAACAATTTTCCAAAAAAAAAACACCCACCAGGAGAGTTCGTGCTCTGTAAACTATCTCAATACACAATATAGTTTTTACCATATGGATTACCTATCACAAGCGCTTGGCAGAGTTAATCACAAATTCAGCAACGAGAGACCTACCATCATGTAAAGGTATCTTGGTATTCAAAATTCTCTGGGGTAACTTCCACCGATTGTTTTACATTCGGTTAATATTATTTTTCTATTGTTTTAATCCTGCATTTTGGCAAAATCTTATTTTACCCGATTCTTGGGATTTTTGACGATCCTCATATACCACTCTACCCGTGTTTCCGGATTATATATATATATATATATGTGATTAATTGTTTAGGCACTGTGTTGTATTCTTTGTCTATGTTACTACAGTTTATGCACATCTTTTCGGTTATCCAAATAAATTGTTGATAGGGAGTCTTTTAGTTTGTTTCAAATACACAAAGACCCCCATTAATACTCTTATCTTTATTAGAGTTAAACATTTATTTCTCTGGAAAAAGAACACAATTATATAGTACTGTCAGTGATTAGAGCCTTCATTGGATCGGAGAGGATTCCCATCTTTGATTCCTGAGCATCAACGCCGCGAAAAACTTCAAACCATCCATCGGTTTCAGAGCCTTACTATCCCGGTTTTTCTTTCTAGAACCCAGCATTAAAAGTGCTAATAGACTGGTAAAGAGTTTCACCTGCTTGCGTGTTATCTCTGAACGCTGCACCGCCAAGGACGAAGATCAAGTGACAGCTGAATTTCTTCTCCGTGCTGCAACAGACGATGGCATCCCGATCATTTTTACACTTACCCGACATGTAAGACAACGGGCCAACAAATTCACATTAAAAATCTGTCACATCTTAAAAGGGTTACACAGTCCCAATTTATGAGGTTGAGGCAGCTCTTCTTTTTCTTTAAATTAAATCAATGATTAACAAAGTGAATGGATGAAAACGATGAGATGTTGAAGATTTCATAAACCAGCACCTACCTTGCGTCCAGGTTAATAACATTCGTATGATCAGAAAAAATCCCATATACATGACGCAGCCAAGCACACGTGTACTGAAAAAAAAAACAGATCAAACAGAAATGGTATATAGCTGGTTTCGCCCAGTTTCTTCTTTCTTATTATTATTATTATTATACATAAACTCAAAATGTTCCTCGAAATTTGCTGTAATATGCATCACTCACGAAACAGAAATGCTACAAGAGAAGAGACAGACCTGTCTAAATATTCATGGATTTGGGCTTTAAATTATTACTGCTCCGCCAAGAATTGCCGAAGTAGCCCGCCTCTCCAACACACCAAAGTCAACATCACTCAACTGCTGGCATGCTCAGACTCAATGTTTTAGCCTACCCACCTTTATAAACAGGTTAACCATGCTAGGACCATTCTTCTCAGGATTGAACTGCTTCAAGAACTCCAGGTCAAAGTAGAGTTTACAAACTGAGCCTTTGAAAAGAAAGAGATAAATAAATATAGCTGTATACATATAGTATTGGATATAATTATGGATACAGGAGTAGAAACTGGGTATAAAATGCAATATAGTACAGTCATGTGCTGTTATAGTAGATTGTGACTGGTTGTCATGTAAACAGTCAGAAAGGCACTGATATCATTGTAGTGTGATGAATATTATGGCTCCTGAGAAGGAAATATCACATGACATGCATATAGATACCAAAGTCTTAGCTAGTGAAGGTTACTCCATGTGGCAGATTACAACCTGGCCTCATTTTTCAGAAGAAGCTGTGTGCAAGACTTTGAGAGGATACGTGAAACTGGTACTGTTGACGACAGATGCAGCTGAGGAAGAGAGCTCACTCAGGGTATGTTCTCTACAAGACAGTAGAAAGCTTGTAAATGGCCTACCAGCAAGTATAGGTGTTAACCTTTCTTCAAGAACAGTAAGATACACACTAGCGTGAAGAGATCTCAGTGACTGTGTAGGTGCACGAAGACCTTTGCAGAGAGACACTGGTGTGACTAAGACTGGAAGCTGCTGCTCTTTACGGATGAGTCCAAGTTTGAACTTTCTGACAATAATCAACAGCAGTTGATGCAAAAGTAGACAGGATAGCAATATAACAGTCAGTTTACACAGCTACGTTGAAGCATGGTGATGATGGATCTGTACAAGTGAGTGTGCCGCATGTTAGGTAGCCAAGGGTGTCTGACTGTGACATGAAACTGAATATATACTGACAGTCAACAGGTACAGGCAGGTTCTCATCCTTCAAAAGGGCATTTTAACAACCAGAGATTCATCTTCCAACATGACAATGACCTCAAGCATACAGCCAATGTAGTGAAAAACTCTGGATCATAAAGAGGCTGGTGGAACGCGATGCTTATATGGCTCCTGAGAGAGTAAAAAACAGCAAACCAAACACCTTGGATGAATTGTGGAAATTGCTACAAGATATTAGGAAAATTCCAGTGTCAAACAAACCTGTATGGGAGCATGAAAACAAGATGTCATCATGCTCTTTATAAAGCAAAAGGGATCACACAAAATATTAATGCGCTCTACAATGTATTCATTTTGTTTTTGTATATTTTCTGTAATAACGCACTGTCTATGTATTACATATATGTCTTTCAGTCGCAATTACTCATTAATTGAGAATATTCTGCCTGTGCTTCCATAATTATTTCCAATATTGCACATAAAGTAGCAGCCACAACTGTGGACTTACCACTGAAATATCCCATAATTTTAAGCACAAATCAATCATTTCAAATGTTGCATGTATTAATAGCCTAGGAAGAAACTCATGCAGGTGCAAAGATTGTTTATTACAGAAGCTATACTACACAAGAAGACTTTTCCTCGTGGAGTTCATAATTATGGCTGTCTGGGTCTGTGAGTACAGAGAGAGATGAGAGAGAGAGATGATGGAGGGAGATGACGTTAGTACAGAGAGAGATGAGAGAGAGAGATGATGGAGGGAGATGACGTTAGTACAGAGAGAGATGAGAGAGAGAGATGATGGAGGGAGATGACGTTAGTACAGAGAGAGATGAGAGAGAGAGATGATGGAGGGAGATGACGTTAGTACAGAGAGAGATGAGAGAGAGAGATGATGGAGGGAGATGACGTTAGTACAGAGAGAGATGAGAGAGAGAGATGATGGAGGGAGATGACGTTAGTACAGAGAGAGATGAGAGAGAGAGATGAGGAGGGAGATGACGTTAGTACAGAGAGAGATGAGAGAGAGAGATGATGGAGGGAGATGACGTTAGTACAGAGAGAGATGAGAGAGAGAGATGATGGAGGGAGATGACGTTAGTACAGAGAGAGATGAGAGAGAGAGATGATGGAGGGAGATGACGTTAGTACAGAGAGAGATGAGAGAGAGAGATGATGGAGGGAGATGACGTTAGTACAGAGAGAGATGAGAGAGAGAGATGATGGAGGGAGATGACGTTAGTACAGAGAGAGATGAGAGAGAGAGATGATGGAGGGAGATGACGTTAGTACAGAGAGAGATGAGAGAGAGAGATGATGGAGGGAGATGACGTTAGTACAGAGAGAGATGAGAGAGAGAGATGATGGAGGGAGATGACGTTAGTACAGGAGAGATGAGAGAGAGAGATGATGGAGGGAGATGACGTTAGTACAGAGAGAGATGAGAGAGAGATGATGGAAGGAGATGACGTTAGTACAGAGAGAGATGAGAGAGAGAGATGATGGAGGGAGATGACGTTAGTACAGAGAGAGATGAGAGAGAGAGATGATGGAGGGAGATGACGTTAGTAAGAGAGGAGATGAGAGAGAGAGATGATGGCGGAAGAGGAAAAGAAAAAAAAATGAGGGAGATGACGTTAGTACAGAGAGAGTGAGAGAGAGAGATGATGGAGGAGATGACGTTAGTACAGAGATGAGAGGAGAGATGATGGAGGGAGATGACTGTAGTACAGAGAGAGATGAGAGAGAGGTGATGGAGGGAGATGACGTTAGTACAGAGAGAGATGAGAGAGAGAGGATGATGGAGGGAGATGACGTTAGTACAGAGAGAGATGAGAGAGAGGTGATGGAGGGAAATGACGTTAGTACAGAGAGAGATGAGAGAGAGGTGATGGAGGGAGATGACGTTAGTACAGAGAGAGATGATGGAGATAGAGAAATCAGTGTAAAACATTAAATGCATGTCGGAATTGGGTCTGTAGTTGCAATCATACTGAACACAAGCAGCAGAGTACACAAGCAAGTGAAAATCAATAAAATCTATCATTAGTAATTATCAGTCAACAAATTTTTAAAAAAAAAAAAAAATTCAGGAAGTTCCTGCTGTGTGTAACAAATATAGAATATTTAAAAAAAAAAAAGTTGTATGAAAAAAGAAAACAAAAAAGGTCAGCGATTAAATACAAGCTTCATTTAGAATGGAATTCAGACAGAAATTAGGCTAGGGATTGGTTAATATTTATTTCTACAATATACGATCCCTTTGCAAGTCTATAAAAGATTTCCATAATAAAGAATAATTATTGAAAATATCTATATAAATTTCACAAAATTCTAAATTATATAATATACTAATTAATAAAAAAACATAAATCCTACTATTTAATGAAATCGCGAGTTAACAGTGAAGAAAATAACATAAAATTCTAATTTTTTTTTCCTTTAGGCAATAACAAATGCTCCCTACAAAAAAAAAAAACAGCAAAACCGATATCTCTCTGGTTTTGTAAACCATCTCCGTTCTTGTCCTCCTACAACATCTGCAACAAACTTAAAATGGACCGGCCTCAATAAAATGTTGACACCTGTGTCAATAAACCAATTGCACCTCTTCAATGCAGTGGCAGAGTTTGCCACTTATGCCGCGTGAGGCTACCGCTGGCACTTTTCCTCCCCCCGTAAGCAGGCATACAGGGCTCTCAGGTGTCAGTTCGCCTTTCCTTCCAAGACTGCACAGCACCTGTGAAACTTTCCTACAGCGACGGATGCCAGGTGGAATTTACACGCCTCCCAAAAGAGGTGTCCGCCGAGGCCCATGCAGACCAACAGCCTTGTGTACTCTCCTCCATAAATCTGAAGATGACTGACGAACCAGTGCCCACCTACACCTGTGAAAGTTGTTGCAGAAGTTCAACAAGTGCCATCAGAAATCATGCGCCAAGACGCCCGAAAACATGGTCATTCCAGAATGGTATCAGATGCCATTAATGGTGCCGCCCCAACCAGAGGCAAAAAATCTGCAAACTCTGGGAATACATTCCCCACAACAAACCCCTCCTCCTTCACTTGCGCTTGCAAGAGAAGCAGCAGCAGCTTATAATTAATTATATTCACTCAGGTGTGATTACCTAGTTCTCTAGCAGTGCTCAAAGCTATAAACTCCATCTAATTACTGGAGAAAAAATGCAGATTTTTCTTTTACCTTCTGGGATCACTTCGTAATGGCACCGTTGTTCTGGTTTCAGCTGCCTTGTGAGCAAAAAAGAAAAAGAGAAGAACAAACAATAAATCAGTGCACTCGTGGAAACCAACCCCCACTGCCACGTTATTTTAATTTGCAAGCTGTTGATTACATTCGGTAAATCCCACCTGTGAACAGAGAACAAAGAAAGACGAAGCCAGTTACTAAAAAAAAGTAAGGATAAAATCAAATCCTTAAAAAAAAAAAAAATTCAGCTAAAAGTGAAATGTGACGCAATTCAGAAGTGATCACCAACCCTGCTGTCTAGATAGCTCATTCCCAAACTCTTCTCTCACTTGAAATTCTACAGAGAAAAGGAGACAGACAGAGGGAAGAAGCTGCATTCAGACTGATCACATCACCGCATAACAATCATGTACTTCTAATCTATCTTATTTTCTTGGTAAAACACAGTTTGTATTTATTAAAGTTCACCACTCTATTACTTTTAGAGCTACATTTCCATAAAAAAATTACCCCAAGTTAAGAATAGTTAAACAGAACTTCGAAACTGTTTAAAGATTTGGCCACTGGCGGTGCAGGAAGATTAGAAAGAGTTTTCTCCCCTCAACCACGCAATGCAGGTTGGTTTGGGTTTTTACACCGAGTTAGTGGACTGTTTGATATTACAGTCAGTTTCAGCTATTATGCAATACTCACCCTGAGCAATTTTCTTTATTAACAAAATCAGAAAACTATTCCGACGTCTTCCCACCACACCCATGTAAAATATACCAGTCCACTTATTGCTGCTCAGATTTTGTGGAGTGCACTGGAAAATGTCCTCATAACTTTAGCTTCACTCCAGAAGTTTTCTCATGATGATTTCTGCCAGTAAGCTACATTCCAACAGTCTGCATTAACTCTATGCTGACAGACTGTGGTCTGTCTTTCCTAGGGGGTCACTCTATGCATGAACAGTCAGTCTGTCTTTCCTATGAGTCATAAAGAACGAGCTGGTAACACGTTCATAGAGTAGGGGATGACGACTTCAAAGGCACCAGCTATATAACACGCTGTAACACAACTGGTGTCAGCTCAAGAGATTAACTTAATGTCTGGCTTTTATTCAAGGAAGAAAGAAAGAAAAAAAAACCCATTTATTTGTAAACTTTGAAAAGTTAAAAAAAGAATCATCATCATCATCACGAAATGAAATGTACATTATAAAGGTGAACTGTAGTGCATCTGAACCAGTATGAATTACGCAGACCTTGCCCACCATATCAGGGTTATTGAAACAACAGAAACATTGCAACTTCGTTAATTGACTGTGTAATTACTTGGCAAATCTGGAGCTAGTATACCAAGGCACCCATTTCGGCATCATGTGACCACAAGATTGTCCACTCACTGGCAGTCAGCATCATGTGACCACAAGATTGTCCACTCACTGGCAGTCGGTTGGAGGGTGAGAAAACAGGACAAAAGAATGTTGACATTGTTAACCGGATTTTTTAAAAAAAGAAAAAAA
The DNA here is from genome assembly GCA_018389105.1 of Nautilus pompilius. Lineage (NCBI taxonomy): Eukaryota > Metazoa > Mollusca > Cephalopoda > Nautilida > Nautilidae > Nautilus > Nautilus pompilius. The sequence goes on along the minus strand of JACATO010001718.1, from coordinate 26,702 downwards.
TGGCGAAATGGCACCAGTTTGGATTTGTGTTCAGGGATCTCTGGAAACTTGTCGTTTCGATAGTGAGGCTGTGGTATCACGTGTTCCTGTCTGCCATTGGTTTCGCAGAAAACGGACTAAAATCTCCTGAATTCAACACCCAACGATGAACTACTTTGCCATTGAGCATCTTGCCATAAACCATAATGGTTCACTCTGCCTCGTGCTTAGCGAAAAACAGTATTTACTATAAAGCGTCTATATTACTTTCCTACAGGATAATTAATGTAAAACAAACCAACCAGTCATTTAATTAATTTTTTTTTCTTACGACTCCTTTCACATTATGACTCACCTGTAATAATGCCAGAACGCAGGGTAGCTACAAACCAGGTACATTCGCTGACCTTGATTGGAAGAGAATGTTTCACTTTCGTAAGCAAACACCTGCAGGTCCTGTTAAAAAAAAGATGATGATGATAACAGACAGAGGCAAAATAATCCTTCGTCGACATGCTCCTGATGGTACCCCAACAGTACAGTAAACAAAGGAGGAAAAAAACAGAAAAGGTTATTTCACTACAACTGTGTTCTTAATCTAATGCAAACATTTAAAGAGAATCTTGTTGGTAATCTGGGGCTGGCGTGACCATCTTAAACACCATGCTTGCTTTGCAACTAAAATTGTTGCCTTCTTGCCAGTGTGAATGTGGGTGCTATCAATCCTGAGTTTGTGTAACCAGAGATGTTATACGGGACCAGTGACCATAGACATGGCTCAAGCGCCAGACATCTAAGGTTTGATCCCTATTTTGCTTATTCATGTTTTTAAATATAGGCCCTTTTCTATTTTTTTGAAATCAGTCATTTTGTTTCAATAAATTACACAGAAAAATCAAGCTTGGTACCATTCCATACTGTAAATACAGATCTACAACAATTCTGCAAGCTTTTGAATGGTAATATATCTAATATTTTATTTTTTTCTGGTTACAGTTAAACTTAATGCATCCTCATCACTGCTTATAGTAAAACAGAGTGAAACAGCAGTGGCTAAACTAACAGTACTTCTAAGTATTGGTCACTTTGTCTTTGATGCTGACATATACAGTAAAACTACAAATCTACCTTTTTTAGTTTTCTTGCACAGGAGAAGGCATCTTTCTGCTTGAAGAACGTCTGCCAAGTCGATGATGGCCCAATAATACTGCGGAAAAAAAGTATATTAAAATTACAAAACAGAACAAAGGAAAAAAACTAACTGTATCTAAGTTCTTAGTTCTAAACCTGACCTGCTACTCTGCCTGCATCCATCTATTTTCAAAATATATGGGTGCTCATTTAAATAGAGGACAACAAATCAAGCCCCAATAGAAGTTATTGATATGAAAATACAATATGGAGATAACAGCCCATCTTAAGAGAAAGAGGGACAGCATAAATCTTAAACTTTATAACTGCTAATTATTGCCTACTTTCACCCTCTAGCCCAAGTGTTATTGACTTCATTTGATTCTTTCTAACCTTGATGCTAACAAGGACATTTTAAAAAAGAACAAAAGAAAAACACCAGGTTTTTGTCGGACCTAATGCCATTACAACTGTTTTTGCTATCAGGCAGCCAGGTTGAGCTGCCATTTCTTTCCATACCGTGGTTGAAACTTCCTGAGTAAGACCTGCTCCTGAAAATCTCTGGCTTTCTGGTCTAGTTTCCTCCCAATTTGTCTTCTCTTCCTATTTAAATAAAAATTTTTTAGAAATATATAAAAGTAAAGAAACAAAAAAAAAAAAAAAAAAGGAATGAAACTAAAGATTTTGATTCTTTGCAGCATCATTTGATGTGGAAATATATATATATATATAAAAACCCAAATATGACACTAATATTAGTGCTCAACAAGAGCAGTTGTGACTGCAGACTACACAGAAAGTAGTGACAAATAAGTTCTTAACACATTCTGTATATTCTTTCTTCAAACTTGGCGGAAAAACCAACCAAGCAACTGGGCTCTTGAGAATTCTAGGGAATACAGTGTCCATAATTGCCAAGAGGGAATAAAAGAAATATGAATTGCTGTTTTCAAGTTTATTCATCACTGAAAGAATGGCTTCTAAAGATGCAGAGTGAAGAATTGCAAATTATTTTCATTCATCCACTTTTCACATTTTGAGTAGTTACTGCCAGGTACAGCTATAAGTAGGAGAAAGTGGACTTCTAGCTGAGCTGTGGGGTCACCTTTGGTAAGCCAGTCAGGACATCTTGACAGGTTATGGGTAGAGCTTTGGGTAGAGCTTTGAAACAACATCCATTTATAGGCAATCATTTACACTTTCCTCATATTTCTTGGTGCATTTCTTTTTTTAAAAGTGATTAAGCATATTATAGATAATGGTTTTTGTCTAAAAGTTTACTTTTTGTATGAGGTACATCAGCTGAAGCATCACTACAGTTCAAGATGATTGTTTCAGCCACACAGAAAGGGCACCAGGGACTTGGATGCCATAGTGGTTGACAGAAACCAGTAAGGAAAGAGACGATGGTGATTGTAGGAACAGGAAGAAGATAGAAAAGAAGTGCAAAAGGCAGCCAAGCAAGGACAGTTGACAACACGGGAAGATATCTTGCAAAAATCGATTTAAAATCAACTGCCCACGAAGGAAAACTTGCCATAGTAGGTGGGGAAAGGGAAGTGAGAGCAAAAGTGCAAGCTGTGTGGTAATACACGAGCAGGATGAGAGTCAGCCATGACTAGAAGTTGGTGACTTTTCTCAGAGGAACTTAAATCGAGACTGTTGGCTGTCGAAGTCGGAGCTCTCGGTTTAGCAAGAGTATCATCAAACAAATTTCTCAAGCAGTCGAGGCCGGCAAGCCGTCACTGCTGAAGGAATTAGCCAAAGCTGCCAAGAAAGCATCTATCTCGCTGTGTATGAGCCAGGAGATGACTCAGGCAGTTAATTAACAGGCTACAGAATCTCTGCCAGTAGGAGGGAAGGTGAGTTGCCGGTCAGACAGTAGTGCGAGGAGGATATGCTGGGGAGAATCTTATGATGAAGACAGTTATATGCACGAAACTCAACTCTTTCCGTACCTGCAGTTTCTTCTACCATAAAATTCCTTAATTGTAAAATTTGAAGAATCTCTCCTGTCAGCCATATCAACAAAACACTCCCACATTTCCGGGAAATCGATACTATGCACGGCCACGCATCAAAACTGCAAACAAACAAACAAACAAAATGTATAACACAAGTAACTTTGAAATTCGTCATGTGAGAAGCCAGCAGCCTTAATTGTTCACCCACTAATTAAATATTAAAAAAAAACAAAAAAAAAAACACATCTGTCAGATAATCCATAGACACACACACACACTTTTCTTAATAGGATGCCCTCCTCAGAGTCCACAGGTGCGACCGTCATCGTATGTTAGCAGTAACCCGACGGTCAGCACAGAGTTAAGTACATAAAGCCGTGAGATATCATCCCTTCACTGCTATTAACTGACTGACAGACTGCATGAAATTGTGGATGCCGAGATTCTGCCACAGCGAACACAGGTGCGTCCACTCGACATTGCCAAGCTGATGGGAGGGGACGAAAGTAGTCAAGTCCCCATCTCCAGATTATCCCCTCCCCCCTCCAGAGAATGCAGTGGCAATACGAGGACGAAACTACTGAATATTATAAGACAGGGGGGGGGGATAATGCGGCTCTCTCCCCCCCGAAAAAACCCCCTTGACAGATCCTCACCTGTTGTCGGGGTGGGGGGGCCCGAACTAACAGCTGCTTCAGAGGGAGGTGGGCACAGGTGAGCACAGGTGGATGCTGAGCATAGAGGGACCGCCAGAGTTTGATCAGTCGGGTCATTCACGGTAAAGATGTCGATTGGCAGTGACAGGTCCAGTTAGGGGGTGCGGACCCCTTCCCCATCTCCGAGTATTCCGGACAGAGAGAGAGAGAGAGCCAAAGGCGGAACCAGAGTCTCCCGCGAAATTTTCAAGTTTAAAAGAAAAGAACTCGCCTCATTGACAGAAGATCCACGCACCCGGATTGTCTACCCTTGCTCGCTCCTCTTCCTCGGCGGCGGGGCCCCTTGTTCGTCGTCTCTCTTCCCTTCTTCGAAAGCTCCAAAAAAAAAAAAACAAAAATTCCCCATCTCGGGTTCCTGTCCCCTGACTGACTCCGGGTTCTCTCCCCCCCCCCCCACCCAGAGGCGAAGAAGGGTTGACCCGTGCCCGACGAAAAGGGGTAACCTAATGGTCAGTGCGAGTGGAGAGAAGAGGGAGGGGGGGTGTCCGGAGGGCCCGACGGAGATGGTGTAGTGATGGCCACTGCTTTTCGCTCTGGCGGCATCACCAGTGAAGGAAGGACCCGCACAGGGCACCGAGGAGGGAGCAGAACACACGGCTGAGCTCAACAGCGGCGGCCGTCCACAATCGGGAGTCTACAGTTCAAGGGGAGATAATACGCCTACATTCCATTCCTCCCCCCACCATTCTGTATCATTTACTCCGTTGTCTCGGTGTTAAAAAGAAACATCGTTTTCACGTATAAGATGCCGGAAACCCCTTCTTTTACGGGAGTAGGACCTTTCGATCGCCGACGGATGGTGGCGCCACGTGTGTCCACCACCGGCGAGATCTGCTCGGCACTTTTCTGTAGATTGTTCACATTTCTCCATCATCATTAGCAACAAACCAACCGACTTAGCAGCCTCGTCACCCGGACCACGCCCCAGGTAACTTGGGGGTCAGCCGCCGGGTACGCGCCTTCACTTCCACGAGTCAACAGATCTGTGGCGTTCGAAAATTCCTGTCTCTCCCCCCCCCACCCCTCCCGGCATTCGGATGACGTTGTGTGTGTGTCTATCGCTTCTAACTCCGTACAGGTAGCGAGAAAGATGAAGCAGGGCCACCCTGTCCGCGACCCGGACTCGTCGTGCCGTGCTCGGGTATACGGCCAAACTTCTCTTCCCTGATCACCCTGAGCTGTCTCACCCTAACACCTCTTAGCGCGCGAGCACCTGGCTGGCGGTGTAACGTGGACTCGGAACGACATTAGATGACCCCCTCCCCCGGGGGGGGGGTGGGACGGATACCGTTACCGTGATGCTATTTCGGTCCAGTTTCCTTTGATCGTACTCACTGCGCTCTTATTACGATTACAATATCCGCGCACTGCTGTACATACCGCAGCAATCTCAAACCGAGGTGTTTTCTTTGCACATTACTGACGTCACCGTCCACGTTTCTTGGTGCCTGCGTGGCGATTGGACCAAGGTTCGCTTCATCGTATTGCTTCCTCCCCTCCACCGGGTGTGCGTGCTATGCCGTGACTGGCTGCCTCATCCACCCACCCGGAACCAAGTTCTTGCATATCTTAAAAAAAAAAAAAAACGCAACAAACCCCAGTACATTATAGGTAAATAACGACGAGCAGCAGCCAGTCCTTGCCCTGTCCCTTTTAACCTCTTGGAAGAAAATAAAAGGGAGAATCATTTGTTGCAGGCAGCAGAAACCAAAATTTAGCGGATCCAGGTATTGATTTCCAACCAGGCCCTTCGGAAGATCAAGGTAACCCGTTCAGGTTGAACCAAGGGTATGGAGATAGAGCAACGGTCGTGTCCCCACCCAACATCCATCCGGACGCCGACTCCCGAAGACCAAAACTAAGCGATCACCGGGTCTCAGCGACACCCGATGGACTCCTCTGTACCCCGACTGTATTCTTGTTACCGTTCAGCGCCAGCACCCACTCCACCCCCCCGCGCGCGCCGATAGAATAACGGCTTTAAGGACTTTCGACAAGTACTACACTTATACCGATCTTAAGAGGGTTAACCTTGTAATCGAGATCAGGCATCAGCATCTGGTCTTGTGATGGGCGGTAAGGCTGCTGGTTTGTTCGAGCTTTTTTTTGTTGGCCCTGTTGAGATTAAGAGATATCGACCGCGCCATCATATACAGGTGGGGAGAGTGGGGGAACTCGTTTCCGGTTTTTGAACATTACCGAACTTGAATGTTAGCTCGCCGAAGAGTTTCTGAAACCCTAAATTGTCTCTAAGGGCCTTCACAAAATTCCGGTTACAGCCCCACGATCGGAAGTCTAACCCTCGCACTCGAAGTGACCCTTGTTTGTTTGTTTGTTCCTCCCCCCCACAATAAATAAGAGACTTCAAAGCTCGAGGTGTGGTGTCGAATGCTTCTCGTTGGTTAGAATTTGTTATTGGACGACAGGGACAAGAAATGCCGATCCGAATCTAAGACCTCCGTCCTCCGTAATAAGTAATGGCAGCGATTTAATACACTCACTAAATAAGAGGGCAGCGTGGAGCCGACGAAATGAAATCCTGGAACTTTTCACCCCACCGGCAAAATTATCAAGGGTTGGGGGTGGGTACTAATCCATAAAGGCAGATGCAATGGATGGCGTATCGAGAAGATTTGGGTTTATGGCGAGAAATGCTTATCAGAATTTAAGATTAGAAGGGTACGTGCCAGGGCTTTTGTGATTTTGAAAGACGTGATGAATAATTCGTTGCTGACACAATTCTGGACATTATTTGCCTTTTAGATTTGCAGATTACATATATTCATGGACAGAAGTGTAATGGAGAGTCGGGGGGGGCTTTGGAAACGCATTGTCAGATGCACTCACTCAACCTCACGGTTCAAGATACTGTTTCCAAAATCCCAGCGATGCCACACTTCTTAGATCTTATCAACGGTCTTTCGAGGGGCAGACCTGACCGCCGTGTCACTGCGCAGGCAGTAGTCGTGGAACTTAACTGCTCCTGCGCGCCCTCTAGATCTGCAAGCAATAGAAAGCATCCTTCGAGCTGGCTGGAATGATGACGATGTACCTGCAGCTGTATATACATACAAAAACCATAAATATTGTCAATATTTTTCACCTACAAATATAATTATTCGTTAATAAAGAATAATTTACTAATCTCAAATACATACTTGGGCATAAAGATGAGTTAGAATATTCAGTCAACAATCCAAATAATAGTAATGATAAAAATAGGCGAGAAGCACTCGAGATGGCGACACGCGGTAAACTGGGATGATGCTGGGCTGCTGGGCTGCATCTGCCTGAGACAGCGCCTCGTGGGCAGCAGCCAATCAGCAGCGAGGAGAAATGAACAACGCTCTCGGATTGGCTACTTTCAAACCTCCAGCCAATAGCGTTTATTTCATATTGATATTTTGCTGAATTTACGTTAGTATTTATATTACAAAATTAGTAAATTATATTGTTATTAATAATTTAGCGTTAAAAAACGTGAAAAAACATATATTGCCACGAAAAAGCCATAAAAAAATTGTGGAAGATATTTGCGATTCCGCTAATATGAGGGAGTTTCCACGAACAATTATTACTTAGGTTCTAAGGAAAATTCCGCGAATAGAATGCAATCATCCGGTGTTCGAGTTGATCTGTCACGTCGTCACAGGGAGTTAAATAAATAGCCACGTGCTCCTGATAGGGAATTACATTTAACTATTGGCGCCGTAAAGAAATTCAGCTTCTTTTATTGATACACACCCACTTTAAGACCAGAAATTCGAACCAGCGGGGTTAAAGTCCACGCCATACCTTTTAAATACTGACAGGTGCTCACGTAATCAAGCTAGCTAGATTTTCCTCCGACGGTCGGTAAATGCTGACAGTGAGCGCAAACACAACGGGCCGAACGAAGTCTCGCGGCCTATTTCTTAGACCGTTCTTAAGAAGTTCCCGAGGGAACTGCCACTCCCCGCGTTTGGCCAGGCGAAGGGCACCTGCTCGTTTCCGCTGACCTATATATATCCATTGAAAACTGGCGGATGCCAATGAATAGATCTGTCTGTGTGAGAGAGGGCCGCTCTCTTCAAACGACTTTAGCGAGATCGATATTTAAATAATTTATGCGGAAAGTCAAGTGGATACAGACGCCAAAAACAACAAAAAAAAAAAAAAAGAGAGAGAGAGAGAAGAGGGAGAAATAGGTACTGTAATCGGTTAGGAGGGAGGGGGGGAGGTACCAGCCTTCGACCAATCCCTTATGAGAGATGTGGCGCGTCATGCGTCACGAACGCTAGAGTGGCTCCGCAGTTCGAAAGAATAATTCGAGGTAAGTGGACGCTCGCGTGAAATTCTCCGTCCCCCGCCCGCCCCTTTACCCTCTTCTTTTTTACCTGGCGAATTTTAAACCGACTCCCGCCCGCCCCCAACAAAACCGCCGTAATCGAAATACAGATGTTATCATTTATTATTCTTATTGTTTCAATGTGTCAGTCCACTCCCGGTGAAGGAGGAGGAAAGGAGAGGACACCTCGTCTTCGTTCCCTGAACGAAAGCTAAGCTCCCGTTCTCCGCTCGGAGGAGACCCGAGCAGGGGGGGGGCCCGCCCCGCCCGCCTTTGGTCTGCCTTACGCGAGTCGGTCGTGGATACATACCCTCGCCATCTGGGTTTCCGGTAAACCCACCCGGGGTCTCAACGGAAATTGGATTGCGGCGGCCTTGCCCTGAAAAATTTTGCGGGTGGCACGAATGAGAAGCCCCTTCTAGGGCCCTAGGCGGCCGAACCTGCTTGTCTCTCCGCGAAGAACTTTGATGATGCACGACACTAACCGCCTGCCTGGGGCTACAGCCGCCATCAGCTATAACCTGCTGCTTTTCCCGCGCGTAGATTGCCAACCCTGGCTCACGCGCGGGAAAGTTTCCTCATCACTTTCGCTTTCGTCTGCCTTCGATGATTCATACAAACTCGGCGCTTTGCACTTTATAACCCGCAGACGTTTTGCTTCGTCTGGTGCTCAATTCCAAGCACCCAAAAGCCTTTCCATAACGTCAGGGTTACTACGACCGATTTTGGTGGCAGATCCAGCGCGCAGACCACTGGCTTTTATCCTATCCGCATTCGAGCGGATGGTCCGCCATGTTGCTTCGTCCAGGCCCCAATATCCGTTAGTCTTCACCTTTCTCATTTCATTTTCGATGCTGTAGCCCGAATATCCTCACTTTTTTTTCTTTTTTGGGGGGGGGCATTGTTATTAAGGGATAAAGACACAATTTGGTAAGTGATGGCTCACGAGCTATCGCGGAAGAATATCAACCCCCGTCCCTCTCGCGGACTACTTTGTCTCGCGGCGGGTTCCTGTTATAATGAAGCATCGCCGTGTAAAGCGAATTTGTGTTAAGTGAGGTTTTACCGCACTCTTGATCTAAATAGGCGATCGCCTTTTAACCCCTTCCCTTTGTAAAGAAACTATAGATAAAGCCTCGAGGCGCTTTCTTTCCGACCCTGTTTAGCCACAAGGGTGATGGGGGGGGCAAAACGGTAAATCTGGTTAATTCCCCGACATCTGAGATTTCATAAATTCTGTGGTTTTCCAGGCAACGCGAACAGAATCCATCTTCCACTCTTCGTAGCCTCGCGGTGGTGCTGGAAAAATAGGGATACCTTAGCTGTGGTGGGTCATAGCCTTTACCGTGAGAGCCACCGGGACACGGGTTTCCCTCCGGCTGGGAATTCCGCCGTGAGAAATTCTCAGACCATAACGGTTCCCCTTTGCAGCGAAGATGGCTCTCAGCAGATCGCCGTCTCGCGCGCGAGGTGGGGGGGGGGGACAAAGACCACGGGGTGCATCCCTAAAGTGAAAAACGTACGCAATCGTTCTTTTTTTCTTTGTTAATCAACCATGCGCGAAGTTAGAAACTACAGGACAGCTTTAAAAATAGCGGGCCCCTCTCTGTCATCGAGGAACCTCGCCGAATGATCACGTTCTACCCCGGATTACATGAGATCCAAACCGATCGATGCAGATATTTCGTACTTGACCACTTAAGGGAATTACAAGAGGAAAGGACTTTTTGGCTACTTTCCGGGGCAAAACGACGTAATAACGACATCGCTATGAACGGCCGCAATCTTATGTCCCATCGTCCCTTAATTATTGATATTTTTTGCCCCCCCTCTCTCTCTCTCTCTCTCTCTCTGTGTTAATTAAAATATATCGCTTATCAATTTTTCAGTTGAAACGACAGATTAAAAGAATGAAGATCTTTGCGGCCATCATAATCATTCTGATTATATGTATGACGGGTAAGTATGCTTCAGGTCCCAAACCATCCGAGTCGTCATCGTCTCAAAAACAACAATCTGAGTGGCGAATGGCTCTTCGCCTTTTGGCGATCTTTCCGGTAAAAAGTGTGAACTGGACGACGCGGTGGCCAGTGCGTTCTGATAGCGAAACTTAGAGCCGAGCGTAGTTTTCTCTTTGGGGCATCGCCATCAGACAGGCAAACCACCCGACAGCACTGAAGACAGGCTGTCTGCGAGTATGCCCATAGGGTAAAACTATCGTGGTGGACCATCACTGTTTACTGGCTGTGGCTACCGGAAAGTAGCCGACCAATATGGACTGCGACCCACTGATACTGTTCCGGCCCGTTATATTCGTGAAGGGGTACCGACCTGTCCATTAATCACACCACGATCTTTTCTCTTGCAGCCGTAATAGCGAGCACTACTACAGATAACGCGACGACAAATGCTCCGTCGACTGTGTCAGAGACATCAACAACTTCCTCTGCGGTAAGTCGTCCTCGCCTCCCACCAGCCCTTTCTTGAGCTCAGAGAAATTCCAAATGTCTCCCTTAAGCCAGTTTCCGCGTATCGTGTTTTTTATTGTTTTCTACTTCAGCAGCGACTCGGCTAAATTTTTAAACGTATATTTTTTTTTTAATTCTTATCAATATGACCCCCTAATAATTTGTTCCCTTGCTCTCAAGCTTTAAACACCCCTAATTGTTTTGAAAACTCTTATTAAGTCCCCTTGTAAAGGTCTTAAAATCCAAGCTCGGTGAACCTACACGATTCTCAATCGCTTGGCGTATTACAAAAGCTTAAGGCCTGGAAGCATTTCGCGTTGACCTTTGCTGGACTTTGTCTAACCAGTCTGTATCCTTCCCCCCAAAATAAGGCTACCAGCCTGCACGGCGTAGTCGGGGACAAGCCGGGTTTCTTTCTTATAATAAAACCAGAACTTTACTACCGGTAAATACCATAACCATTCCCTTTGCTTCGGTTGCAGCCGACGTGCACCGCGACGCACTCTTCAGATTCCGGTTGACAACCATGGCCATAGATTCCGTTCCGGAAATACATCCCTTTTTGGCTTAGTGTCATCAATAAGTGACTGCTGCATTCCGTCTCGTTGTTGTCTGTATTGATTACTTCACGCGGTTGGCCGATCTAACGAATTATTCGTGGGAGGGGGGATTACTTCTCGCGTTTCCTTCTATCAGAATCGTAATGGAGACGACTTATTCGCGATTACTCCTTTCTACTGTTCGCTCTGTCTTCGTTCTGTTAGGGGGCCCCGGGGGCGGAAGAAGGAGTGAGGTCTGCTGCAATCCATTTCGATGTCAAGAGTTAACGACTTCGTTTGGGCACCTGAGAAGTTTCCAATTCTCGTCACGATCGCAAATTTTCGCACGCGCTGACCTAACCGGGTGGGGTCACCCGAGTCGCCGACTTGTTGTGACTCATCCGCTCGCCCCCACGCCGTGGAGACTCGCCACGTGCACGGCTACTACTAAAGGGAATCGCGGAAAGCGGGAATGGTTTCCGAGAGTGGGGGGGGGGCATGTGGTCGGGGGGGGGTTCGAAGAATGGCGGCCAGTACATCCAGGGTGTAGCGTTTTCTCGGTGCTAAAAAAGAGAGCGATCGTAGTAACACGAAGATTCCGGTATTGTAGATTGCCGCTAGGGGGCGCGCCTGACGGTTTTTTTTTTTTTTTTTTAGAGAGAAAATGCATTTCGGTCGCCAACCTTTAAAGTTGTTAAAACGATTTTTACTTATTTTCTTTTGTTTTCAGGGCGGGCTGTTTTACGGCACCTTCGGAATGGTCTATATGACAAGCTCGTATTTCTTCAAGGAGACAATGAACAGCTGAACGTTTCTCCACGTGACCGACCATTGGTCACGTGGGTTACATCGCCTGTATCGCCATATATGATCATTAAAAGTAATTGAACTGTAGTTTATTATTATTATTATTTATTATTATTTTATTATTATTATTATTATTATTATTATCCGAAGGTTGGGCTTTTACAGATGGGAGCCCGTCGGATCCCCAGCTGATAAGGACACGTGGAAGTTGCTTCCCTTTAGCATCTGCCCCCCCCAAACCTGTCCTCGCTCTAGTGCCGTTTGTTTACCTCTCGCCTTTCTCCGTTGCGAACGGCCTGCAGCCCAGATCTTGCACTTTTAAGACCCAGTAAATAACTTAAATAAATAAATCTCCGTCAAAAGATATCAGGCTCATTTGTTTAGAGTTCGAACGCGAGAGGCCGGATTCTATGCTGGGGTTGGGCCCGAAGCCGAGATACAGCAAGAGTCTCTCTCTCTCTACACAGGTACACACCGTGTGTTATAAAAATTATAGGTATACAATAAAGTTTCTGCCCTATATTCGTCCACCTGACATCTTCCGATAATGGGCAAAGAAAGGTGAGGGTTAACACGCCCGGTCCGGCCCCGCCATTACTGGGTGGGTGGTTACCACGCCTTGTCTCCCCCTATCGGCGGACCCGAGCATAGTCGCCTCGTACTGTCTCTGGTTTTTTTTTCTTCTTTTTAAAAAAAAATCTGCCGGCCGTGGGTTAACGGGACCATCTTTATGGCAAAATTCAAAAACTTTATTTAAGATTTAAATTTCAAAACACGACCCCGCTGTATAAATATAATCAAGAGAGAGAGAGAGACGGAAATTACGAATTACGAGCCCCTAAAAGCTAGAGTTTGTTCATTACGTATGGGGCGAACAGTCGAGGAGGACGGCAGTCCAGCTACTCGACTGATAAACCGTTGATACCAATAAATTGCCTTCGACTAAACTCTCCCCTGTGTCCTACTACTTCTATATTTAAAATTCGAAACGAGTTTTGACTCTTTGAGCTGACACCAGCGGTAGCCGAGCTGAGAGGAAGTGTTCTCGGCTATCTGCTGATAAAAGGGTTAGAGGGGGGGGGCTGATTTGTGCCGTTAATAAACCTGACAAATTCGCTGAATCATCGCGTATTTAATGATAAGTAATTTTATAACTTCAGCAGGAGGAGAAGAATCCTGGAAAATAAAATATACGGATTGTCTTGTAATTGTCGAGTTAAACTTACAGAGTTTTACTGTTTTTTTTTCTTCTACTATTGGACTTAACAATGAAATCTCGTATTTCATGCACAGTCGTTATGGTTACATGAATATTAAAGGGTCGCTGCAAAGAATTATATTGGTTACTTTGATCTAAAAATTAATTTTTTTTTTAAAAAATCGAAATATCCTCTTTTAGATTCATAACTGTTTTGCATATGTGAGAAAGGGAGATATTTCATTGGTGAATGCAGTTATAACCGCCTCTGTCTGTCTCTCTCTCTCCCTGTGTGTGTGGCGACGACGACTTTTCGCGCGATAGCTTCTCTTTAATAACATCCAGTTCTTCGATGGTGACCTCTGTTTGGTTTACGCCGCGGTGGATTCTGGGGAAACACGTGACGTGCATGGTTTCCTTCGCCGAGCTGACGTGAAACAACAGGTAAACGCAATCAAAATGTCTTGACGGTGTAGATAAGTTTATTCTGGTTATATATATATATATAATATTTACATATCTCGCTAGAAGCACGTGTTGCGATGGAGAGGAGATGCCGTACAGAAGGTTAAAGAAAAGAGAATTATATACATTCGGTGGCTTTCGCCAGAGAATCGAGGCTTATAATGGCAGCTAGCATTTCCGTTAGTGTTAAATTGTCGGTCAGGTGACGCTTCACGAGCAGAGGTGGTAGTGCCCGGTCATCGGGAATCATTCAGAGAGATAGAGATAGAGAAGCTGTTACTTCATTACTGGTAATGGCCAGGCCATCGCGACCGTTTCGGAGCTAGGATGCTGGTACGTATCTCCATCTCTGTCTATCGCTTCACGTCGCTGGATACATCCGTAGGAAACACGCACTTTACAAAAAAAGAGGAAATAAATAATAGCTAACACACGAATCTACTGGCTCTTCAGGTTTCCTCTGTAACATTAATCCGCCAGAATGTCTCACAGACCCGTTTGCCTTCTTTTACCAAAGAAACGACAACTGTCACTTCTCACGTGCTTTACCTTGACATTTTAGGCTTCATTGGCTAGGTACAGAGCGCATCTGAAAACTCCATTTATAAAGGAAGGCACCTGATCCTTTTTCTTAGGGTTCCACTCCAATCGGTGCCTTCGTTTGTAGTTGTCCGGTAGGCTTTGTTGCTTAGCAATTAGATTCATACACAAACAGCAATCAATTCAACTAAATTTTTTAAACCAAAAATTTCCGTAGGGGTTCTTCATTATTTTAGAATATTTAACCTGAGATAGCCAGTCTTCTTTGACAAATTAAAAACAAATTGAAATATATATATATATATTTTTTTTTAAAAGACTTGTCTACAGTTTCGAGAGTAGATGGCTTTGGTTTAGAAGATGGGAAATTGACTTAATTTATTTTTTTTAAAAAAAAAATCTGCGTTCGGGAGAGGAAGATAATACACATTGTACATTAGCTTTCTTAACCTAGACAAATGCTGAGGACGTACGTCTTCAGTTCCTGTTTGGAGACGGTCGCTAGAGAAGCCCAAGGGAGGGTGAAGGGCTGACTCACGCTGAGTTCAGAGTTGTCTCTTTTTTTCTTTTTTTTTAAAAATTATTTTATTTTATAACGACGAACATAAGCTGAATTACCGAGTGTTCCATCCAGGAGGCCTTACCTGATCATTCGCAATTTCGGCGAAGAAATGAACCATAAATTATATCGAGTTCACTAACGTTTCGTTCTTCTCTTTGATCTTGCCTTTCATCACAGATTAGCACGTCAGGATTACGTCCCCTTTTCAGCATTGTCGCCCCTTTTATTATTATTATTATTATTATTATTTTTTTTTTTTTTTTTTTTTGTTCCTGCTTTCCCCGGGAATTCTGATTTTCTTTCTAATTCGTTTAGTCTAAAAATCCTACTTTCTGAATAACTGGCGCTTACAGCAGACATTAAATGGTCTGCGTAAGAACGTGGCGTGAGTGGTCAGGGTCAGTCTACACTCGGACGAGTGCGAGCAGGTAGGTCGATCCGAGGAGGTTCGTCCAGGTGAGGAGACAGGTATTCAAGCCGTTCGCCCCGCTTTTTGAAGATGAAACCTAGAAATAAGGGCACACATGTATTAACACCAGTTTACCTCAATCGTCTTTGTCATACGTCACACGGCTAACGAACCTACGTGAAATAAAAAAACGTTATAGAATAAATAATAATAATAATAATAATAATAATAAGCCAGCTGTTTAAACTGATATCTGTGTTCGCGGTATCCATCTCTGACGGCGCTACAACCTTAACACAGACGTCCCCACACAGAGGAAACTGAACCTCTGACAATGTCCGATCCCACCCCCACCTCTTCTTCAACAGTGGTTACTTTATAACTGACCCCATCAGCTGATCTGGCTCAAGTTTGGTTCCTGCCCAGAGGTTGTGCAGAACATTCCAGCATCTTTACCCCTTTTTTTTTCTGGCCCCTCTTCTACACAGACTAGTGTCATGCTGTTCTTACTATTAACCCTGAATTTGTTTACCATTTTCCTTTATCTTTCTGTTGGTCCCTCCCCCCCCCATTTTATAGACGGCCATTGAGCACATTTTTAATTGTTCCAAAAATACAATTTTACTGCGGAGGCTGGCGATTTGTGTAACTGTGATGATCCGTTCCCTTTACTCTTTAAAATGTCCTCATCCTTTAGAGCCAATATCCGCCCTCTCAGATCACACGGCGGCTTTTTACCTTTCGAGTGGGACAGTGATTAAACCACACTGACATCATTTCTTTCATGGGCCCCAAACAACAGAAACTACTCACAAGCATTTATTTAATCAAAGTGTGCCTGGTCAACGCATCTTACAATGCAATCATAAATTGGCAACGGTTTTATATGCTGTACTAAACGGTAGATAATTAGCACATCAGCGGTGCGGGGACATTCGCTACGGGTCTTCACTAAACGGTGGATAATTAACACACCAGCGGTGCGGGGACATTCGCTACGGGTCTTCACTAAACGGTGGATAATTAACACATCAGCGGTGTGGGGACATTCGCTACGGGTCTTCACTAAACGGTGGATAATTAACACATCAGCGGTGTGGGGACATTCGCTACGGGTCTTCACTAAACGGTAGATAATTAACACACCAGCGGTGCGGGGACATTCGCTACGGGTCTTCACTAAACGGTGGATAATTAACACATCAGCGGTGTGGGGACATTCGCTACGGGTCTTCACTAAACGGTGGATAATTAACACATCAGCGGTGCGGGGACATTCGCTACGGGTCTTCACTAAACGGTAGATAATTAACACATCAGCGGTGCGGGGACATTCGCTACGGGTCTTCACTAAACGGTGGATAATTAACACACCAGCGGTGCGGGGACATTCGCTACGGGTCTTCACTAAACGGTGGATAATTAACACACCAGCGGTGCGGGGACATTCGCTACGGGTCTTCACTAAACGGTAGATAATTAACACACCAGCGGTGCGGGGACATTCGCTACGGGTCTTCACTAAACGGTAGATAATTAACACATCAGCGGGTGCGGGGACATTCGCTACGGGTCTTCACTAAACGGTGGATAATTAACACATCAGCGGTGCGGGGACATTCGCTACGGGTCTTCACTAAACGGTGGATAATTAACACACCAGCGGTGCGGGGACATTCGCTACGGGTCTTCACTAAACGGTGGATAATTAACACACCAGCGGTGCGGGGACATTCGCTACGGGTCTTCACTAAACGGTGGATAATTAACACACCAGCGGTGCGGGGACATTCGCTACGGGTCTTCACTAAACGGTGGATAATTAACACACCAGCGGTGCGGGGACATTCGCTACGGGTCTTCACTAAACGGTAGATAATTAACACATCAGCGGTGCGGGGACATTCGCTACGGGTCTTCACTAAACGGTAGATAATTAATACATCAGCGGTGTGGGGACATTCGCTACGGGTCTTCACTAAACGGTAGATAATTAACACATCAGCGATGCGGGGACATTCGCTACGGGTCTTCACTAAACGGTAGATAATTAACACATCGGCGGTGCGGGGACATTTTCCCAGTGGGAGTTCCTGTTCTTTTTATTATTCAGCAAATAAATCCGTGTTTCGAACATCAGATCAGTAACCTCACGGACAGGGACAGCGGATGACCGGTCAAACAAGCTTTAAAAAAACAAAAACAATCAACAGCTTTATATCCGGTTTCATTCTCAGAAACCAATGTCTCACAAAGGCGGGGAAGCGTAATGAATCTCCGTGGCCGTCCATTCGCAGGTCCCCGAGAAGAGGATAACGTCCGAAGGTCAGAACCCTGCAATCAGGATCTAGCAGATCCGATAGGAAACGGCTGCCCTCGAACTTCCAGAAATGTTCTCGTGACAAGTAGGCACGAGACCTAGGCCCCCCCATTCTATCTTATTTGCTTCTTTTCCCTTCCAACATTACGTAAAGAGGAAAAAAAATCAAGCAATTTCTAGCGCCAAAAGGGATAACAGCGTGATAATTCTCCCAGATTACAAGAAAAGCCGGTTCAATAAACAAAGAGGAATGGCACACATCTGCAAAGTAGTCAGTATAAGATCGCGACAGGACATCTCTCCTATTCCATTCCATTAAAAGAAGTCTAAAAGACTAGGACTATGCTCTGCAAAGACGTCGCTCCCGAAGAAGCTGGGAGCACATCTCAGCCTCACAGAAAGCCCCCTTCACACATGCGGTCTCCCGAAGATGTATAAAGATAACTAGCCTCTTAGAGGTGGCCCGTAGTAGCTAAAGTACCAGACCACTATCACAGCTGAGAACCCGAGTTCAAGATCCGACCTCTCCCAGCATGATTCTTCCTCGCTCCTCACTTCACCGCGTGTATTTTCCTCCCAGGCCCCTTCATTCTGCGCAGAAACGGAAGTGCTTTGGCGGTCCTCAGAAACTGGTGTCTTTAGCACCGCCTGCGCCCCCGTGGCGTCCAGAACAATTTACGACGATCCTTGGAGGACGTCACGTGTCAAAACGTCTCCGCATTCGCAGGTGAAACCAGCAGCCCGGAGGTGCGCCAGTCACCTTTGACGTAGAAAATCTTTTCACCGATGTTCCAACTGATGAGGCTGCACCCAAACCTCGGCAAGAAACTGGCTCAGAGTAAAACCAGTTTTCGGAGGCGAGAGCATCCTGGAAACAAAACAGCAGCCTAATGCGTAACAGCTCCCATTTCCAAGATTCTTTCTGTGAACAAACCGAATGAATCGCCACGGACTCGCTCCACTTCCATCCTAAAACGTCTTTTACGGAGCATTTTAAGTACTCAGCAATGACACCTGTCGATGTCCAGATGGCATGTTTACGACAGAGAAAGAAATCAACGGACGAAACCTTTTCCGGGATGTTCTAATTTTCGAGAAAGTGGGGTTAATTAATGAACGCAGAACGAAGACCCACTGGCCAATAGATGCACTTTGGCTCAAATCACCGACAGGAAGTCGAGGAAGGAATGGGCAACTGCCCCTCAGCAAGAGCAGGAGTAAAATGTCATGATGATGTAGATGTAAAACCGAGGAGATACGAGCTTGCAGTTCATATATGAAAAGTACATCAGGAAGTCTGGTCCAGCTCTGTAAGAACTTCAACATCAAAAGTCATTAAAAGAAAATGCCGTGTTAAAAATTAAAATCCGGTAACAGACACGTTATCAACCAAAGATACAGTTTGCTCCGTCTCTTGGGGCTGTGATGAGAATCGTGGGACTACCACGATCAGACAATAAAAACAGAGGAGGAGTCGTCGTCGTCAGGGGTTGGCCATATTTGGAAAGCCGTAATTAGCAGATAATCCATGGACACGCGACCAATAGATCAAGTGGCCAGAGTGCTCCATCATGAACTGAGAACGACTATATAAAAAAGAATTAAATCAAGCAAAACGTGTTTTTTTATATGGAACACTGCAGGCTAAGTAATCTAGTGTTCGTGCCAGCAATACCCAGTTGCAAGTTTAAAACACAAAAAGCGATGTCTATCGCCGGAAACTAACATGATCGATGAAACGTTAGATCGTAGGTTAGCCGTGCTAAGATTAATAAAGTAACCAAAAAAGAATTCAAGAACTAATCCCCTAACTTCTCAAAAGCAACACATCGGAAGTATCTTCCTATTGTTATTCGTTTTTAAAAAAAAAGAGGAGAGATTATATCGAGAAAATATTCGTGTTAGCCAATGTTACACTTGCCTTCGTCGTTCCAGAAGACGTAGAGGTCTGCTTCGACAAGAGAGTTGTTGTATCTTTATCCGTTCCAGAAGATGTAGAGTTCTGCTTCGTCAGGGGAGGTTTTGTAGTTGTATCCGTTCCAGAAGATGTAGAGTTCTGCTTCGTCAGGGGAGGTTTTGTAGTTGTATCCGTTCCAGAAGATGCAGAGTTCTGCTTCATCAGGGGAGGTTTTGTAGTTGTATCCGTTCCAGAAGATGCAGAGTTCTGCTTCATCAGGGGAGGTTTTGTAGTTGTATCCGTTCCAGAAGACACAGGGGACTTATTTCCAGAGGGCACAGAAACCGTTTTCGTGGTTTTAATAGAATTTCCCCCTGAATTCATAGTGACGGTTTCTGTGGTTGTTCCTGAATTCGCAATAGATGAAACAAAACAAAGAAAAGTTCAACGTAGTCTGGGGTTAATGTAATTTTTTTTACCAAGACTGTTGTCGTCGTGGAGGGAAGATGTTTGTAAATGCAACACCGTCCCTATCAAGGTGGCCTGAAGTTATCGATTACTGTCGTTATCGCTGTGCAACACCGTCCCTATCAAGGTGGCCTGAAGTTATCGATTACTGTCGTTATCGCTGTGCAACACCGTCTCTATCAAGGTGGCCTGAAGTTATCGATTACTGTCGTTATCGCTGTGCAACACCGTCTCTATCAAGGTGGCCTGAAGTTATCGATACTGTCGTTATCGCTGTGCAACACCGTCTCTATCAAGGTGGCCTGAAGTTATCGATTACTGTCGTTATCGCTGTGC
Organism: Nautilus pompilius; assembly: GCA_018389105.1. Lineage (NCBI taxonomy): Eukaryota > Metazoa > Mollusca > Cephalopoda > Nautilida > Nautilidae > Nautilus > Nautilus pompilius. The sequence goes on along the minus strand of JACATO010001718.1, from coordinate 6,576 downwards.
AACACCGTCTCTATCAAGGTGGCCTGAAGTTATCGATTACTGTCGTTATCGCTGTGCAACACCGTCCCTATCAAGGTGGCCTGAAGTTATCGATTACTGTCGTTATCGCTGTGCAACACCGTCCCTATCAAGGTGGCCTGAAGTTATCGATTACTGTCGTTATCGCTGTGCAACACCGTCTCTATCAAGGTGGCCTGAAGTTATCGATTACTGTCGTTATCGCTGTGCAACACCGTCCCTATCAACGTGGCCTGAAGTTATCGATTACTGTCGTTATCGCTGTGCAACACCGTCTCTATCAAGGTGGCCTGAATGAAGTTAACGATTACTGTCGTTATCGCTGTGCAACACCGTCTCTATCAAGGTGGCCTGAAGTTATCGATTACTGTCGTTATCGCTGTGCAACACCGTCTCTATCAAGGTGGCCTGAAGTTAACGATTACTGTCGTTATCGCTGTGCAACACCGTCTCTATCAAGGTGGCCTGAAGTTATCGATTACTGTCGTTATCGCTGTGCAACACCGTCTCTATCAAGGTGGCCTGAAGTTAACGATTACTGTCGTTATCGCTGTGCAACACCGTCTCTATCAAGGTGGCCTGAAGTTATCGATTACTGTCGTTATCGCTGTGCAGCACCGTCCCTATCAACGTGGCCTGAAGTTATCGATTACTGTCGTTATCGCCGTGGTCTGAATTGCGTTGGATTCATAGGAAATGGATCAGTATTAATCAGTTCAGCTTCAGTGATTTGTAGGATATTCTATAAAATTTCAAACTGGTGGATATCTTGGGAAACCTTTACTTTCCTACCACCTGATATAAGATGTAGTTTATCGCATTAATAATAATGTCCGTTATGTTCAAATGCATTCACAGAGGAGAGTGACCTTCGAAGTGGAAGTAAGGTCTTGTTTCGCTGATAATCGCCGGTCAGATTAGGCTGAGAGGCAAAGACGCAGAACAATGATTGTTCGTAGTTTAAATGAAGCTGCAGTCAGTTCAATGAGTGAGACCCATCTCTCAAAATTCTCCAAAACCTACGATATCCGAAACAATATTTTCCCGATAAATGTGAATGCGAAAGTAAACTTGTTACCTTTTAAAACCTTGATGATTCCAAACTCCGTTGATTGAATCTTTCTTCCATATGTTTATCGATTTAAGGTAGGCAAATTTAAATAATGCAGAAACACCTTCACGGAATTAACTCTTGGAATCCTATCTTGCATGCACAGTATTAGTGGCTTGTTGTCTTTGCGTCTGGACGAAAATTGCGAGACAGAGGGGGAAGTAATTTAAGGGGGAGGTAATAAGCTTTGGGTGCTCTCTAAGTCACTGCCTTACCTGTCTTGGTGATTGTGATGGTGCCAATAGCGACCAACGAAAACATCAGGACGCCGAAAGTTTCCATTTTTCTGGTTTTCCTATAAAGAAACGGGAAAGTTGATTTGCTTTAAAAAAAATGTGTTACCTGAAAAAAAAAAAAAAATTCCTTCTAAATCAGAAAAGAAGACAACACGCCAGGTGAGAAGACATTTAAAGAGCGAAGCTTTGTTTTAGAAAAATTGGGTAAAGTGTGCCGAGGATATTCCATGATCTGCTGGCACCGGAATAAGATAATCGTTGTAGATAATCTTCCTTGCCCCCCTAAAGGGTTAATTATAAGTTTCTGGCGATGTCCCACCAAACAGGTGTCGCCACGAAGGCCTGGTAGACATGATTAGATACAGGGATACAAGAAGAACCAACCTGTTCGCTTGTTTGGGGAGCAGCAGAGCTGGCGATGTACCGTTTAGATTTGAGCCTGGTTTCGTGATGTCACAGGTAATTCCTGCAGCACTACACACGACGTAGAGGAATTAATTTTCTGGCAGTCGAAAAAAAAAAGAAGCGGGGATAAAGGTGGAGGCATTACTGTGTTCTGAAGAGGCGCGCATCTAGCAGGTTCGACGGCGGCCGGGGCAGTTTGGTTGGTTAGGGTTAATGTTGCGCTTGAACCGGACAGTAAAGTCCAGCTTGTCACCAAACGGCAGATCCTGGTAGATAACATCCATTGCTCGGGGGGGGGAGGGGCGGGCGATCCACACCTCAGCCCAAGCCGTACCCTTCACGACGACCCGTGTGGTCTAAGAAACGCAGACCTTGGACTAACAGGGACCGGCCGAAAGTGGCCTGGTGTGACGAGTCCTCTCGCAGATAGGGAACAAAAAAAAGGGACAGATTTAGAGTCACTCGACTTCTTCCTCCGTGGTCCCGTCCGCTCAGATCTTCTAGAAGGCAGAATGGACGCCAAGGCTTACTTACCTCAGCGTCACTCTCCATCAAGTACGTCCAGCGATGCTTCAAGCGCACCCTGGTGGATAACGGCCACTTTCAAGACGACAGTGCTTCCCTCTACTTTGCACCCCCCCCCCGCGCGCACACACTACGCGTTCTGATCTCAGGAACATGCTAGAATATTTCACGGCCGGCACAACCTCCCGGATCTCGATGTAACCGAGCACCTTCGGGGAACATTAGCCATCCCGATTCTTTGCCTACCTCGTGCCATACATTGCGTACAGCGTTAATCACTGGATAGAAAAAATAAAATAAAAGAGGACTGATCCATTATCGGGTATACGTCTCGGGGCCAGCCCTTCTCCCCACGCTAAAAAAAAAAAACAACAACATTTTAAGGTTTGCGAAAGATGACAATCCGAACCAGGTGGCTGCACACTTGTCACATCCCTTCTACGCTAACGCGAGCAAGAAAGAAAACTCGCGGGCTAAACACCTTCAACCGATAGCCCACGTGACTTGGCGATAGTTCACCTAGCGGACGCAGTGGCGGGTCGCGCGTCCTTCTGTGGGGGAAAAGCCGCTGGCGTCTTTCGAGACGTCTGGTTGTTAGAGCCGTCGGATTTTCCAAAATGAAAACCTAACCTTTATTCGAGAGTGAGGCTTAATCCAAGTACCTGCACCAAATCTGCGACCCCGGTAAGCGTGCGATGAAAGATCTGGAAAAGGTTTTCTTGGACCGGTGAATCGCTAGGAGAAGGAATGGAGATGGCGGCATCTGTGCCGCGAGTGAAAAGGGAGACAGCTATGACAGTGAGGGTCAAAAAATAAAAACAAAAAAAAAAAAAGAAAGGTTGAAAACACCGGAAAACCAATTAGAGTTAAAGTGTTGTTTTGTTTACTCTTTTTCTATTAGACATACGGCTAGTTTCGTCGACATATTTTAAAAAAAAGGGGGAGACTTAAAGACGTAGTAGGTAATAGTTACCAAGACCAGCGGTAGGTCCACCCAGCGTGACTCCTCTCTGGGTGGATTCGGGGGGGCAGAGAGGAGTTCCCGACGGTGGGGCGAAAGGGAAGGGGGCCAGAGACAGATGCAAGAATCCCTGAACACCAGGCAAGATGTTGGTGGCTTGGCTCGGCCTCCCGCAGCCAGGGCAGCACCGCGAGGCCGCAGCGATCCTCGTTCCAGAATGGCGATGACATTTACAGCTACAGTATGAAAAGATCTAAAGCGAAACTTACCGATGGCTGGGCTGGCCCGCTCTCGACTGTTGTTTGGTCCGCTGATGCTTGGCGGCGTCTATTTATTCACCGCCGTCACTATGTTTACTCCATGTTTATAGTGACACCTAACTGCCATTCTTTTAGTAATCTTATCCTGTAAAATAACTCAGGACACGTTTCCAGGCCTGCCCTGATAAGAAAGAACCAGGACCTGACAGGCAGTAAAGACCTACTCAATCGCAATAGTAAAACCCGGTTGGAGTGGAGGGTTAGGGGGGGGGAGAAACTGGAAGCGTTCGTCTGAGGGGCAACTAAAGAAATGACAGGGTTAGTGCAAAATGCTGCCAGGTAAGCGTTCCGGACAGAGATTCTGAGGACAGGTCAGGGTGACGGCCTTGTAAGGCCCTGTGAGGGGACGGAAGTAGGTTTGTAGTGTTTTACTGCGAGATGTATCGCATGCTTGCTGTCTTCAGACAAAGCCGACAGTTGGAATTTCCGCACAAAGTTTTCGTCTATACTAAATACAGCAGCGGAGAGTGGGAGGGAGAGTGCTTCCTCTTTCACACACACACAGAAGATGCTATCGGCTAATTATCCGATGGATTGTTTAAAGAGCAGGTGATATTTACACACACACACACGCACACACAGGTTCTTAGAACAGGGGCCCGCTTTCAGTCTGACTAGCAACTCTCAAGTGTTCTGGCGGTAAAGAACACCGAACTCCTGCATCGCTTAGCAAGACTCTGCTTCAGTTCTGTAACAATGGCGGTTACTGATGTAGCGGATTTGTTCTCTTCCTCCACACCTGTCTGCGCATCCACCTGTTTCTCCGTGTGTTGGGGAGACTCTTTCGTGAATTTTGAGATGCGTTATTGCGGTAATCGAAGACACAGGGTTCAGTTCCAACAGTTTACCTGCTGCTAATGGCGCATCGCTTTCCACCGTGTGTCCTTGCGTTCGTATTTGTCCACCACCATCACCATCATTAATATTGTTATTTCGTTTTCAGTTAACCCGCTCTTTTGGAAGTTGTACATCCGGAGAACCCTTGTACCAATGGTACGAGCTTCTGAACAGCAAGAGCAGCACCCGTTTCTGAAACCGTGGATGATTATCTACAGAACAACTGATGTTTTAATGACTGTATCATGGAGCGTGAAGATGCTACAGCTATAACAAGCAGGGGAAGACCGATCCTAAGATGGAGTCCTTTCCCGAAGTCGGCGGAGGATCCATCGTAAATTGCTTTGCTTCTCGCGCATCACGAAGCTACGGACACTATCTGAGACAGACGGCCGCCCTACGTCTCGCCAATTCTTATCGCGACGTAGCATCAGGACTGGCCGAGAGTGCATCAGTGGCCGTAGAAAAAACATGGTGCATCACTGCAGCCACCTATTTACTACCATGAGGTCTGAGTTCAAACGTGTTAAGGTGTAGTAGGCTCCACGGCATTTTATCGGACAAATCACGATGCACTTTGTTTGTCATCTTCCGATAGCAGGATTCTAATCTACCGTCGTTCATTCCGCTGCAGCAGATATTTGGCGACGACAGCATCATGGTGTGGGCAGGTATGAACACCGATTTCGCAATCAGCTCGTGGTTTCGAATCATCGGTATCTTGGAGCCATGGGGACAATAATCTTTGCCCAGTACACTTCCTTTTCCTCGGTGGCGTGACGGATGTTCCAGTAAGCCACATGGCGGGCGAGTTTCTCAGTTTTAAAACTTTTAATTATTTCGATTAGATTCTCTCCCAATTTTGCTTTTATAGCTCAGTATAACCTCGTGCCTCGAATTATTTTCACAAATCGCCTTTGAACTCTCATCGGTCTCACGACAGCCTTAGCAGGTGCGCGCCCAAACATGGACTCTGTATTATAGAACAACAAACTGTTCGAAGCTCAGGTGATGGTTTTAAATGATTCACAAAAGGTAATTTTTTGTTATTTATGAAAATACAGGTGCGAATGCCGGATGACCTGGAGAGAGAGAGAGAGGGAGTCTATCCTCTTGATCCGCTGCCATAAACAGGAGTGGTTAAACTGCTGCTATGAACATGTCGCTTAGGCACCACGTGACCGTTGCCATATTCTTTACTGATACCAAAATCTAGCTTTGAGTGTAACTCAAGACGAGTACTATCACTGTGGTAACTGAGGACTTGACAGTCTGTGGATTATTATTTTATTCGTCAGGCGTACGGACCTGCAAATGTTTTAGGGAAGCAGCCCGACTCCAATAAGGTAGAGAGGCAAGATTCTGGGCATCTGTATCAGTTCACACGCGGGTGCAACAGCAAATAACTTTACTCTAATACACGATAAAGCTGGTCAGCGTGATCACTCGATATCCTCAAAACCAACCAATTGCTTCTTTAATATGGCCAGCCCATTTTTTAATTTTTATTTTAGATACATCCTTTTGAGAATGTTCGGGATGCTCTAGCGAGACGTATTGCTTCCGTTTAATCTCCTCCGAGATTCTCGAAGATCTCTCCAAGAATTAAAAGCTTCTCTGATGAGACAACAGGCTTGATTGCCCACCGTTCTCATGGATAGGTGCTATAAACAGTATGCATGCGAATCTGGTGTTAGTCGTGTATTCGGTATCACTTCTCTTATGGATTACCTCTAATTCATTGTAGTTTATGCTATAATCCCTGCATGTTTTTTTTTTTTTTTTAATCTGGTCATGCTAGTTCCTTCTAACATCCCTAACGTTTGTTGCCATTTATATATTTCTTTCATAAAAGCCGTGTAACACGGAGAATTTTTCGTTGGTCATTTGATGAATGAAACTTTAACCCTTTTAGAAATATTAATATATATATATATATATATATATATTTTTTTTGCTTGTTTTTAAACATTTATAAACCAGTGAAGTTCGGGATTAAATCAGACGTAATTTAAAGGGGGGGAAAAATCCTTTTCAGAATATTTCTGAACTAATCCGGAGTTTGTTCGACGGCTTGAGGAAGAAGATGCGAAAAGAAATCAACCCTACAAGGGGTAGGTTACCATCAATACCAGCATTAAGAACCATAATCGAGATTCCAGG
>JACATO010001717.1:0-184447 GCA_018389105.1 Nautilus pompilius | reverse complement strand
TCCCATGGGAGAGTCTGGAATATCATCAGGAATCGAGTCTTTTTTATCAGCTTTATTCCCTGTAGAATTCGACTCCTGCCAGATTCTTTCTGAAAATCTTTTCGCGTTCTGAGGCCGTGTGTCGAAAGATTAAACGAGACGCACTCATTTAGAAGTTGAGACCTGATAAAAAAAAATCTTCTAAATTATTGCGGGTCCTGAGAAATAAACAATTCCACCCACCACCCCCGTCCTCCCAGCAGTCTACACGGCTATCAGTTCTGGAAGTGGTAACCCTAATCTGGCTTGACCCGATAACCGAACGGGAAAGCATACACTAGCAGAATTGCATATAAACGGAATCAGGCCGTCTTGGGATTATTAATAGTGACTGCGATTAAAAGAACCGTTTTAAGCGACGACCGGCTTCCTGCCCCTTTGCAATAATTATATAACCCGAAAGCTTTTTGAAAGAAATAGGTAGATGATGCTTCGCGGGCATTTCTCTGCCGTTGACATGCGTGTGTACCGTCCGGGTTAGATTCTCTCTATAACATCGAAACAGTCGGTCAGGTTCTAATTTTCGTACACACCCCACACCCATATCGTTAAGTCCGATGCTTACCATTGTTTTCGATCCCATCGTCGACTGCGTAGGGCGAAAAGTCGAGAGATGGCGCTGCGTGTCAGTCTCAGAAACTTCCCAGTATGCCATTTTGTTTTTTTTTTAAAAAAAGAAGAGAGACATCTGACACTGCGACTGTCGAATCGTGCCAAAATAAGAATTTATTTACTTTACTTAATAGCTTAGTTTTCATTTCTCAATCTCGGTGTTATATTTTTCTTGTCTTGTTACATCTAAATTTTTTAAAGTTTGCCGGATGCATGACGATTTGCGTAAGACGAAAGACATTCCACTCACGTAATTCTAATTGGTATTAATAATTACGAGCCCATCTATACTGCGAGATAACACCAAATTGCGCCGAACAATCTTATTTTCGCCACCAGCAGCTGTCAAGGAAGAGAAATAATTAATATCTTTTTTCTCTCTCGCTTTTTGAAGCGAGGTTTTAACGTCGACGCGCATAGGGAAGCAAATTTGGCCTAAAGGTAATGGTAATATCTTGGAATTAACAAGCGAAAGTTACTTTAAAAAGAAAAAAAAAATGTCAGTTTTCTCGGCTCAAAAGAAAAAAAAAAAACTGGGGGATCTTAGTAACTTTATTAAGTTTTATAAATGAGTGGATGTTTTCCATTGTCAGAGTCGGTGATTATCTTTGGTGCTATTCTCGCGCGCACGCGCGCGCACTTTGCGGACAAATTTCCGGTTGACCGTGTCGGCGAACTTCCGGATGTCGTGCTCGTTTCCGATGTTTCCAAGTACTCTGCGGCGGAGAGTCGGACTGCTAACTAGAGACGACAGTCGTGCCGACGAGATCGATTAGCGGCAGCCTTTTACCATTTTTCTCTAGAAATTTGGCACACCACCGGAAAATAGCCTTCGGCTGCGAGGGTTTCCGGTGACCCAGTGACTGAGCGTATTTTCTTAAATGACTTCGGGGCGGGTAACAACAAAACTGGCCATCTTGTGCAGCCGCGTCGCATTCCAAGAGTCCAGGCACCGTGAACGCCTCCCACCATCACCCTAGCAACACGGGTCTCCGCCGAATTCTTTGCAACCGTAAATCTGCGCGAAAATGGTAGATAGGCTGATTTTATATAATTTTAACTGCAGTTTGTTTTTTTTTTAGATTTTCGGAAAACCGAAGTAAAAGACAATAATTCAATTTTTTGCTTAAACGTAAGGATGCTTTTTTTAAAAAAAAAAATGCCTCGTTGTTTTAAATGTCTTGTTGGAGATGACGTCGGTACAGAGAGCGAGATGACGTCAGTACAGAAAGAGAGATGACGTCAGTACAGAGAGATTACGTCAATACAGAGAGAGATGACGTCAGTACAGAGAGTGAGATGACGTCAGTACAGAGAGCGAGATGACGTCAGTACAGAGAGAGATGACGTCAGTACAGAGAGATTACGTCAATACAGAGAGAGATGACGTCAGTACAGAAAGAGAGATGACGTCAGTACAGAGAGATTACGTCAATACAGAGAGAGATGACGTCAGTACAGAGAGATGACGTCAGTACATAGAGAGAGATGACGTCAGTACAGAGAGATATGACGTCAGTACACACAGAGATGATGTCAGCACAGAGAGAGATGACGTCAGTACAGAGAGATAGATGATATCTGTACAGAGAGACAGAGAGACACAGAGAGAGATGACGTCAGCACAGAGAGAGAGAGGAAGACAAGATTGCAAGCTGGCTGTCAGCAGCTGATATCTATCCCTCATACAGCTGTCATTGCTTCTACCGTCGCTTTTGCAGCCATCGCGGAAACTGAAACGAAGCCGGAGTCTGAGTCGGAAAATGCCGAAGTGATGAATAATGGTAACAAACAGAGTTTTCCCGATTTGTAATTATTTGGGCCTGACGGCGGCGGACTGCTCGGTCATGTAAGTTGGACAACAGATTATCGCGGATATATAGGTGTCCAGGGTGGTGGTCGGGGGCTTGAGATGGCACCCAGTAAGCGTGTTCCCTTCTTTCCCGACGTTCATTAACAATAATGCAAAGGCTGTTTCCGGGTCAAGCCCAGCAATCTTAGACTCCTGCGGTTTTCTGAGACGGAGGTACGTTTTCAGGAGGGGACCACGCTCTTCTTACTTATGGACACGACTCCTCCACGCCGTCGATCACGGGAAACAGCCGTTTTAAAAGCTGAAAGGCAGCCAAAAGCCTCGTAGTTTCGGCCCCTTTTCGCGTCTCCCGTATACCTTTTTTTCCCCCTTTATCAGACTCTTAGCATCTCGTTATTCTGCATCTTTTTCTTTTTTTACCACAACACAACGTAAAGCGAAAGCACCGCCTACGGGCAACTTCCCCGTGAAAGGTTAGGGGTTGAAATCGTCAAAGATAACTTACATCAAACGTCAGAATTCGACTGATATTGTAAATCGAGAGAATTGGTTCTTTGTCTCGTCTTAAATTTATTTCCCTTTCCCATTCGATTGTTCGTGCTTGTTCCCCGGCGCTACAGCGTGCGCCATCTCGGTTCTTGTATGGCTAAAAACAAAAAGGCCGGGTAAATCCGGTTGGGTTCTCTCCCTTGTATAGCTCTCCTTTTTTTTTTTCTGAAAATGAGAGAGCAAAATACAGCGCTGGGTTTGGTTGGTATCCGTCGGGGAGAATCCACGACTGATGACCGAAAGTAATGCACAAAAAAACCCCGCTCGGCCTATAACTGCACCCTGCTATTGATACCTCGGAATACCCGGGCAACAACGGGGTAACGCCGCGACTGTGTTGACCCTATTTGACTTTATCCGACCCCCGGAACTTTTATTAATCAAGACAAAAGGGGGGCTGACTGCGGAGAGCCGGGGTGGGGGGGGGCGTCAGACAGACAGGGCTGCTACAGATCAAATTAGTCTTGAGAGCGAAGGGGACTGGCGGCCGGTGGGATGAACAACTCCTTACAGCTCCGAAAACCGCTAAGGCCGAGAGATGGCGCGTCAGAGAAACTGCGGCTGCGGCGCGTGCCGACGGGGGAAGTTTCCGTTGTCAGATGAATCAAAGTTCCAGCTGCCTGGTTCGGGGCGGAGTTCTACAGCTAACCGCGGTGAGGGGGGGGGGGGCGGTAGCGAAGACTGCGTACTACCTATGTATTACTTAGTAATCCATCCAACGTCATTATCTTTAGATTTTTGGTATTTCCCTGTTCATGCAATCAGCATTTATACGTTATCTGCTCCTCGGCCCACCACCATACTCTCTCTCCTCCCCTTCGCTGTACTGGACTCATCTCTACTCTATCGCTCTCTTCTTCTCTCTCTCTCTCTCTCGTCTCTCTCTCTCTCCTCCCCCTCTCTGTATTGACGTCGTCTTTCTCTCGTCCTCTCCTCACTCGCGCTCTCCATCTCTCCCTCTCGTTCTCTGTACTGACGGGAGTCGTCGTCGTCCATCTCTCTGCTCTCCTCCCCTCTCCCTCTCTCCCCCCCTCTCTGTATTGACGCCATCTCTCCTTCTCATCTGTCTCCTCTCTCTCTCTCGCTCTCGCTCTCTCTCATCTCTCTCTCCTGGGCTCTCTCTCATCTCTCCTCGGCTCACCATCTCTCGAGCCGCTCCCTCGATCTCAAATCTCCCTCTCTCTCTCACATCCTCGCTCTCGCTCTCTCTCCTCTCTCCTCTCCCTCTCTCTCTCTCTCTCTCCTCTCTCTCTCTCTCAGTGAGACGTTTAATTTACTTGCAGTGTTAGTGTTCCTGTCCCTGCCACAGATGAAAAAAACCGTGTAAAGTGAAAGATATAATTCCGTACCGTTCGACGGGTTCTTAGAAAAACCTCGTTTCAACCTGAAGGAATTATACTTATCGATTAACGCTTTACTGTCCCCCCCAGCCTTCTCCGATTTTACTGTATTCGGTGGGGAGGACAACATCAGAACGTTGTCTCGTTAATCGCAGAATTTTAATTACTAAACCGATCTACCTACGTTCATCAGCAAATCTGCAAGCAAATATATAAATTCAGCAATATTATTCTATGGAGAGACATTAGAACGAGATGAAAAATGAAAAGATGTTATTTTTAAATAATAGTTCTTGGTTTTATTGTAGACTAAGTTGTTGGTTGTTTTTTTTTCAATTTTCTACTGGTATCGTTTCAATACCTGCTGTATTTCTGAGAAAAAAAAGGGGACTGGAGAAATTCTATTCCCTTTTTTAAAATCAAAATAATCGGGATTAGCGACCAAGCGGAAGGGAAGCCGGCTGACTATACTGTCATCTCACTGCAGTCTGTTTTCTTTTAACCCTCGAACCGCAACGCGTGTTACAGGGGAGGTCAGCCTGCATACCGTCAGAGGTCGTGAGAGATCCATTCCCTGATTTCGCCATGGGACAGGAGAGGCGCCACCGACAGAGTACCTTCACCGTCCGTCACCAGGTAGACAGAGATTTCCAGGCATCGACGGAAGTAGTAAACGCTTTAAGTCGGTTTGTATCTGCTGGAATTGTTCCTCGCAGGAATTTTTTAAAAACCCTAACCTTTCCTTTCAGTGAACCGTATTCTAATCGTTTTGAAGTGAGCGTCTTATTGCCGTCGAAAACATAAGATTTTATCGCCAGTTCTATGATCTTGTTTGATCTACGTTACGAGAGAGATTAGCATCGCCGTCTTTGGGGTAATCCTGATGGATTTATGAGCCAAATTCACTGTTTGTTCTGCGTTTTTATTGCCCATGTCACAAAAAATATAACTTGAAAGTAGAAGGAAATCACGATGTTGCTGTTGTTGCTGTTTCTATTGAACGATCGAGGTGTGCGAAGGAAACATCTAGTGACAAAGACGTCAGAGACAGGTGATCGTTGCGAGGCCTTCTCGCCAGCCAGCCGTTTCATTCTTACTTGTTTAGTGGGTTTCAAAAGAAGAAAATCGCCGATCAGGTGCCACCATCCTTACCATTGGCCGGAGAGGTGATCAGCTACCACCATCCTTACCATTGGCCGGAGAGGTGATCAGGTGCCACCATCCTTACATTGGCCGGAGAGGTGATCAGGTTGCCACCATCCTTACCATTGGCCGGAGAGGTGATCAGTGCCAACATCCTTACCATTGACCGGAGAGGTGATCAACTGCCACCATCCTTACCATTGGCCGGAGAGGTGATCAGGTGCCACCATCCTTACCATTGGCCGGAGAGGTGATCAGGTGCCACCATACTTACCATTGGCCGGAGAGGTGATCAGCTACCACCATCCTTACCATTGGCCGGAGAGGTGATCAGGTGCCACCATCCTTACCATTGGCCGGAGAGGTGATCAGGTGCCACCATCCTTACCATTGGCCGGAGAGGTGATCAGCTACCACCATCCTTACCATTGGCCGGAGAGGTGATCAGGTGCCACCAGAGAGGTGATCAGGTGCCACCATCCTTACCATTGGCCGGAGAGGTGATCAGCTACCACCATCCTTACCATTGGCCGGAGAGGTAAAATGATCACGGCTGGATCCCTTCGGCTAGCGCTACTAACTATGGTCCGCCTTGCTTCGTTTCCAGCCGACCCGCGCGACTGAACACCGAGCTGTCATTAGTAACTTCGGCACTTTCCGCCCTGCAGGTCGTAGCCGTTGGAAACCGGGTCTAACTTAACCGAACGCCTCCCCGCTTCACGATTCCTGCATCTGTATCCTTCACGCCCTCCCCCCCACCGCCTTCTCTTCTTTATCTATTTATGATTAACATTTTCAAAGGATGGAAAGTAAAACACTGGAAACTATTTCCAAATTATTTTTTTTTTACCAAAGCCGGACGGGTTTTTCAGAGAACTCGTGTACGAGACTCGCGTGTCTTCGCTCTTGTAGCTTTCAGGACGGAAATCGAGGCTTAGCACCCTGAACATCCTGAAGGGTCAACCTGATCGCTGTATGGAGGAACAAGATCATGGAACACGAGTTTGTAACTTCCCGTATGATACTCAACGGGTTCTGCTTTCAATCATGATGCCGGGTTTTTTTCTTTTGCAGACATGTATTTCTTCGTTTCCAGACTTTACCCAACGGATTATTCTCGTGGGATTAGCATTCCCTGACCACGTTCATCAAACAGTGGAGGCCCTATCGATCTCCGTCTTGACGACGGGTATTTGCTTCTTGGCACAGGAGACGAACACGTGCCGCTGACCATAAGATCGGCATTAATCGCATTGGCATCGCATGGCGTAGGCACAGAAGACGGCAGGTGGAAGAGAAGATTTCCCCACATCTGGAAATAATCTCTGCGCAAATGGGCGATCAAGGGCGCATTCCACAGTCTCGGCTACGCCAGTCGTTGTCCTACCGAGACAATCGGATCGCGAAATTCCTAGCCCCCTACTCTGCTGAAGGAGAACTCCGGCTTTCAAAGTGATCTCTCCTTTCTTCGGCTGCTCGAACAAGTCCCAAGTCACGGACGTTTTCTGGATGGTTTGTGCAGTCTTCTCACTGGACGACGCGAGAACTGTCCATCTCTCTTCCCCGTTGTAGGGCGCGAGAAGGGGGAAAAAACAAAAAAAAAAATGTTTTGGAAATTGACAATAGTTGGAAAGTGTCAGTCAGTATTTGGACTGCTGCGCCCGACCGGTAGCTTAGAGTCGGGACTCGAACACTCGCCGGAAACAATGGCGGCCGGTGCACCCCGACTTTCACCAATCAGCGGTGTCCCCGGTCTTGGCTGAGTACCCCGAGGAAGACCATGTCCGCAGACTGATACAGAAGAGAGAAAAGAAACCGTGTCACGGACGGTACGCCAAACCAAGAGAGGGGCACCGCAGCAGGGATCGAACCCGGATCATCAGGCCACGAAGAACCGCACGCTGCGCGCTCGCAGTGAAACATTCACACCGATATATAAAAATAAAAGAAAGGACATTCTTAAACAGTTTATTGGATAGGACCCAGTGCTCCCTGGCAAACTATAACCTTGCCCCCAAATATTTCGGGCAACCGGTCAGAATAGTTCCATTAAGTCATTATCCACATAATTTAAACTGATTGCAAAGGGAGGGAAGCAAGGACGACGGTAGGTAGTGAACCAGCAGATGGCGCTAAAAGGGGGAACAACGAGTAACGGCATGCGAATGTCTGGGGGCTATACTGAAAAATGATGGTCATAATGTTGTGACAGAGGTGGGAAGAACAAAGAATAGCAAATGCGAAAGCAGAATGTAAAAGACTAATGCACTCTTTGAATTCCAGAGAAGTGGGCCGCTAAATTAGTGTACAGGTGAGGGGAGCCAAAAGTCTCTTTTGGGAGGGCGACAGACGTCGGATGAAACATGGACAGCGGGGAAATAGGTAAACAGAATGGCGTATGAAGACGGTCTAAGGGATTGGTTGGGATGTAGCAGGGTGCAATAAATACATCCACTGGCCAGCGCCCAGAGAAAGAAAAAAAAAATGTACAGGCGAAACTTCCATAGGGATCCGTAAGTTCCGTATCCGGCGAAGGTTGAGAAGGAGTCGGACGGAAAGGGGCTGTAAAATTTAACTTTAGAGTGATACAGCTCAGCCATTAGGAACGAATCTTTTCACCTGTTATCAGATTTCGTTAGCATGGAAGTCTTCTTTATTATTATTTTTTAAAAAAGAGGCTTCTATTAGAAGTCCGGAACTACGCAGCCATAACTTAAAGCGGCAGATAAATGCAAATTCTGCCATGTAACCAACGTTGATTCTGAGCATCCACATTTTATTTATTTTTTTTTTTAATTATTACCTGTAAAAAATCGAATATTGGCCAAAATGTGTAAACAATATTTTCGTACTACCAGGTCCTTCTATCGAAGGAAAATGTCAATCTATGCATTTATTTGACTAAATTTCTTATTATTGCCACTATTTGGCCAATCGATCTGGCACACCTGGTTATTTTGAATATATTTGCTCTGCTAAGCAGACATGAAGCCTTCAATCTAAATGCCCGACAATAAAATTTCTTTCCTTATTCGTGTGATAAAAACGCGTTTTTTAAGGCCAACACCAAACACGTGTGGAATAAGTTTGAAGATGAACAGTTGCTATTTCGGGTCGGGAATTTTCTCTCGATCTAGAAGAATTCAATCACGCATCAGCAGCATCCTCCTCGAGAGATGTTAATCACGAACGGGCGTGCAACAGGTACATGGCAGAAACTCGAAAAGCAAGGTATGTCAGTAAGAGGTTGGCAGGATTGTTGAGGTTAGCTCCAGAAAACTAGAAGAGAGCATTTCCAAGAAGATATCGGATGGATTGTTTCAGGATATTTGGCAGCGGTAGGATTCAAATCACATACCCCCCCAGCTGATAAGTCGGGACTTTCTGGTGGATAAGGACGAAAGAGAAGGAATTTCAAAACTGGCGAGTAGGAAACCGGAACAATGGGATCTTTCTTTGCAAACAAAAGCCGCAGTTAATCATTTGGGTGGTAACTGTGGCGCTTTTGAGAGTCAAAGGTAAATCAGGTGACAGATTCAAATCAAACTGCATTTTACCAATTGAGAAGCATCCAGAAAGTTCCCACGTCCCGATCTGTTACTCTGCTAATCCTAGAAGCAATTTAGGAATCCTATCAAAAAAACGAAATAAATAAGACATCAATAAATACAAACTGGTATTTGAGTGTTTTAAAAAGCGAACAGATTTCGTAGAAACTGCTAAGAGACTCCATCCTGGGGGTAACTTTTGGCTTTTACAAGATAAGACAAAGGAAGTTCACTCTTGGTCCGAGGACAATGGAATCCATTGGTTTGAAGGCATGACCCTGAATTTTCAGTTTCAGTTGAAAACATGGGCAGTGATGGAGTAACGCCCTTTAAAACAATCATCCAGGGAAAGGTAAAAATTTGTAAAACCTCGTTAAGGAGACTTGAGAAAATATCTAATCTTGAAAGACATTAATTAAAACCCTGCCAAGGGAAATGAAAGCTATAATTGAAAAACAAAACATTACTAGTCAGAATATTAACAAAAAAACACACCTCTGTAGTTTTAAATTCTTATATTTTGCTTTTGCTTGCTATAATTACAGTTTTATATTTGTAATTTTTCTTTATGTTGCTTGTTAACTAACTTTATAAAACCAATCCAAGTTTATTTGACTTTGGCCAAACAATTTGGGCCCATAACCATGTAATTTTCAAGTATGGTTGTGGGTCCAAATTGTTTGGCCCGCGGCTGTAATATAAGGTTTTTATTTCCCTCTCCTCGCTGCTGATCTTTCTGTATTGTTTTGGAACAAACACGGAAGTAGATCCATCGGCTAAACTCCCCCCAGCCCCTCCCGAGATAGAAAATCAAGTCGGTTATTTCCTTCTTTTAGCCGTCGGGTCTCCAGTCTGATCGAGCTCGACAATTACGAAGGAATATCAAGATGTCATCGTAAATAGTGCGCCCATGGGCGGGTCCATGGCTAAAGAGCCGGCCCGGAGAGATGAGCAGTTACGCCGGTTTCGTGTTGCCCTCCTCAAAGAATGCGGGTGTGCGGCGGAAACCCTGCCATAGATCTTCATTTGAAGAGGTGGGAGGAAAGGAGACCGGATGGTTAAGAAGAGCGGGAAGAGAGCAAGCGTACCCTGCGAGGTCGGGACGGAAGTGCTGGACCGACCGCCAAGTGACGTAGCCTCATGCAGCCGTCTAGGGCGCCTATGACGTCACAAGTAGTCGACCTGACCCGGATTTTGTTTCTGACGCCCTCTGGTGTCTTCAAATCGGTGACAGCCGAAATGTCAGCCTCGAGTTCGTTGTTCCTTTGAGTGCTGGATAATCTCGGCACACTGCCGGCATTGGAATGGCAGACGATCTGACTATACAGCCGGGATTGCCTGGGCCTTTCGTACAGCCATCCCTAGGGTATGACTTTCATGGGAAGGCACAGGCAAAAAACCGACTGCTGCAAAGGGCACACCACACACACAACACACACACACACAACACACACACACACACACACACACACATACACACACACAGTGACGTCAGCGAAACGTGAGAACAACAACTGACTGATATTATTAATTACTTGTCAATTAAATCAGCAATGGAGATATTGTCGCTGCCTAAGTGTCAATGCAGGTATGACAAAAAAATTTTTTTTCTGTGTGGGGTTATTATGCACCATCCTCTCTTCTTATATTCGCTCACCATCCAGCGACCATCACCTCTCGCCCGGCGGTCTCTGCCATAACAACATCTCCAAGCCTCGGGAGGGAAGTCCACAAGATACATTCACGTGAAGAAACCATTTTCGTTTCTATTTACTAATATGAATAAAGTCTATAAGAACGTATTTAAATGTTGTCATTTATTTGTAGCTGAAGATACAGGAAGCAACGTTAATCGATTATTTATTTTTTTTTTTGTAGTTAGTTTGTATAATTCTGACATCCTTTCGCCAACAAAGCAATGGTCGGTCCTCCGTTCTCGTTCTTTCCCACGTGATGGTTTTTCTTTGTGTTTTTTTTCAAGTCTTGTTCACTGTTTTACCCGATTCCAAATAACACTGGCACTTAATAGGTAATATTTGGGTAAATTACTATGCCTTTGCCTCCGGGCGCTGGTTGCCCTTTCCTAATGGTAACCGGGCCAAGCATCCACGCGGTAATTTGTCTCTAGAAATAGACGACAATCAGCAATGACGTCATATCCATATTTGGGAACAGGGAAGTCATGATCTGCCTTAGTGCTAAAGGAAAACACCACAACTACATGAAATAGTCTAATGATAATAATAAATTATGGTTAGCCGGAGAAGCTTGTACTTTTAGACTATAGATTTACGCTCTGCTATTATTTATTTATTTTATATGGAAATTCCGTTATTTTTATTATTTTTCTTTCCCTAATGCACAGGAGAGAGAGAGAGATGACGTCAATACAGAAGAGAGAGAGAGATGGAGAGAGAGAGAAGAGATGACGTCAATACAGAGAGAGGATGACGTCAATACAGAAGAGAGAGATTGAGAGAGGAGAAGAGAAGAAGATGAGAGATGAGAGAGAGAGATGACGTCAATACAGAAGAGAGAGCTGTGAGAGAGAGGAGATCTTACGTCAATACAGAAAGAGAGAGATGGAGAGAAGATGACGTCAATACAGAGAGAGATGACGTCAATACAGAAAGAGAGAGATGGAGAGTGGAGAGAGAGAGAGAGATGGAGAGATGGAGAAGAGAGAGATGACGTCAATACAGAAGAGAGAGAGATGGAGAGGCGAGATGACGTCATAAAGAAGGAGAGATGGAGAGAGAGAGATGACGTCAATACAGAAGAGAGAGAGATAGAGAGAGAGATGACGTCAATACAGAAGAGAGAGAGATGGAGAGAGAGAGATGACGTCAATACAGAAGAGAGAGATGGAGAGAGAGAGATGACGTCAATACAGAAGAGAGAGAGATAGAGAGAGAGATGACGTCAATACAGAAGAGAGAGAGATGGAGAGAGAGAGAGACTTGAGTACAGAAGAGAGAGAGATGGAGAGAGAGAGATGACGTCCAATACAGACGAGAGAGAGATGACGTCAATACAGAAGAGAGAGAGATGGAGAGAGAGATGACGTCAATACAAAGAGAGAGAGATGGAGAGATGGAGAGAGAGAGAGAGCGATGGCTAGATTGGAGAGAGAGAGATGACGTCACTCCAGAGAGAGAGATGCCGTCAATCACAGAAGAGAGAGAGATATGGCGAGATGGAGAGAGAGCGAGAGCGAGAGATGACTGCGACTATGGAGCGAGAGATCTGGCGTCAATACAGAAGAGATGAGATGCTGGAGGCGAGAGATGCCGTCAATACAGAAGAGAGAGAGATGAGCGAGAGAGATGACGTCAAGTACAGAAGAGAGAGATGGAGAGATATGGAGAGAGAGAGAGATAGAGAGATGGAGAGATTGAGAGAGAGAGATGACGTCAATACAGAAGAGAGAGAGATGGAGAGAGAGAGAGAGACGAGAGAGAGAGAGAGAGAGAGAGAGAGAGAGAGAGAGAGAGACGTTTGTATATACACCTGACCAGGTGCACGTGCAAAAAACCAGGCTAAACTCCACGGTATGTAGGCGGATTGTGTTGGGCGTCATTAGACTTGCTGGAATCCCGGTCGGCCGATTCCGACATACAGATTTCCCCGTATTTGGAATTGGGCTTCACGTGTCCCATCAAACGAACAGCGTTTGCATACCATCTTTGTAAAAGAAAATAATCGCAGAAGCTAACAATGCCAAAAAAAGACGAGTTGCCTCCAATGTAATTGTTCGAATGCAAGAATAAGGCGATGGAAGACGACTGTAGCGTTTATCCTGTCGTATACAGATATAATTAATGGTACGGAATAAATTTCGTGACGCCTTAACAACTATAGTAGGAAAGCATTCTCCATGCTCTTTGTAGCAAATACAGGTCTTTCCAAAAGTACAACGTGAATGTGTAATTATGGAACTAACGGATTTACGCTTTATTACGAAAACCGTTCGTTTAATCCTATAAACGACGCTGTACGATGCTCACCAACCCACTCTTCTGCAGGGCGACTCGTATCTTTACTAGAAATATCTCTGTCATCGGATACGATTTCTCCACGTTTTCGGAGACCAATTTTGGATAAGCTGCGAGGTCCGATCGTTACGGCAAGCTGAAGCTCCCTGAACAAACCAATGTTCTACAACATCGGAAACAAGCCAAAGTCACAGTCTGTTACATCCGAAAGATTTGTGGGGGGGGAGAAGTGGTTTCATGCCGTACAACCAACCATCTATTTGATCCCAAACATTCACCAGTCGGGTCCATGTCCAGTGACAGGGATTCGGCGGAACTGGAATGCTCTGCTGCAGCGGGTACTGTGTAGACGCTCTAATTGTTTGGTGGACGGGCACTACCCCTAACCCAGTCCAGCTACGCAAATGTGATAATGGTAACTAAGATCACCCCCCCCAACCACGATGCTGCTGCTGCCGACCCACCCACCTGCTGCTCTCCATGGCACGAGTTGGCCAGTAAACTAGCGACGAAGGACAAGTGATGGGAAATTTCATCAGGGAAGATCATCCCCTTGCCACCGCTGCTGATGCTTCAAACGTTTCCGGACGGAACTGACGTTAGCCCGGGACCAGTATAGTGGCGCTTCGCACTTTGTTCTGCTTCTCTTAATTGCTGCCCGAGTTGTCTTAAAAACTAAGGGTTGCCGCTGCAGCTGTGCGCGTCGCACTCTGAAAGCCACTTTTCTGGTGATGCTACCACTGGCGGCCTAGAGCAGCGGTGGTTGTGCATAGTATTCTTGATCTGTCTTGCACAAGGAAAAAAGTGATCCAAGGCCGTCGGCCCGGCCAAAGCGAGGGTGTCAGGTGCCCGATGACGACATCGAGGCTCTGCGGGCGGCCGCGCGCTCTAGATGAGATGTCTGAAAGTTCCAACTTAACGAATCGCGGTCTATTGGCCGAGATGATGGAAGCAGATGACCCTCCGAACTACGGCTCCCTTCTGATTAGCGGAAGACTAAGATAATTAACGCCTTCGGACACCAGTAAATAAATGGCTTTTGTTTTTTTTTTTTTAAAAAAAAATTCTAAATGACAGGAAATACAAGCAAAGCTTTTTTATTTAAATATGCAGATCTCAATATCGGGCTCCCTTTTCTGGGATGCGAAACATACATTTAATCGTAATTAAAAACCTTTCATCAGAATAAAAAAAAAACTAATTATTCTTTTCAGTCGACGGGTTTTTCTATTAAAGTGTAATGACTTCAAATTCCGCTGAACCTTTTGCAAGATCGATCCTGGTATTTCCTAATCTCTGCGCTTATTTACAAATAATTCGTCCTCTTTTATTATTTTTTTTAAAAAAAAAAATCTTTATTCCTAATTATTTTTTTCCATTTATTCCCAAATATAGTTTTTCTATATTTTGTTGCAGTCTGCGTCGAAGGGAACAGAGAAAAGCGTAAATGTCACATTCACATGTACAACAAAATTCTCTCGTGTCCGGTTTATCTGTACATGGGCGGACAATGGCAGAAAGTCGTCCGCTCGGTTTCCATTCTTCTTGGGAGATGGTGAGAGCCTTAAAAATTGCGATATACGTCAGGAAAAATCAATAATAATGCTGATGATGGTGATGAGGAAAAGAAGATAAAGAGCAGAGAAGAAATGCGGTTGGAATAATAAACAGTATTTCGGGTGGTGTTTGCGTGCTTCTTGGACTAAGGAAAAACGTATACTTATAAGTCATTCATTGTACGTATAGGGAAGACACGTCTTCCCACCTTCATTGTTATTATACACGGGAACGTTTGTTGTTGTTTTAAATGTCTTCTTTGCAGTTTGCGCGACCCAGAGTTTCCAAAAATTCTTTCTTTCTATAACTGCAAAATAATTTCCTAAACTTTAGACAGCCAGTAAATATCAAGCGGTTCGGCGCTGGAGGATTCGCGGACGAAAAGACCGGGGCGTCCATTTCTTCACATCCGCAGACATCCTGGAGACGCATGGATTATTCGTGAGTGCGCCACCTGGCGACGGCAAGTAACTCCTCTCGCCGTATTCGCCAGTTAAAGCATCATTAGGGTCGCCCCGGGTCTGCGTAGAAAGAACTTGAAAGCTTCAGTTCGCGTGCAGCGGTTTCGATATCGGTCTGCTGTACGAATTTTAAGAGCTGTAGTTTACCATGATCGGATAAGCTTATCTTTCCGGATTAATTCGCCCGATTTAAAGAAAAATAAAAACGCCAGAAAAAAACATTACGAAAGTCGACTGGAAAACAAATGGCAACGGTCTGTGTATCAGCAAGCAAAAAATCAAATGAGAGAGAGAGAGAGAGAGGCCCAAACCGAGACAGCCCGTTAGCATCGGGTCTTATCTACGGGGTCCATCCGATCTGATGGATGTCGGGCGCTACTCGCGGGTGGTCGGTGATGATGTACTCGAAACATTCTTGCCAAACAGCACTGGAGAAGAAGAAGGAAAAAAATGCTATTATGATTAACAATTACAAGGCATCCCTTTAAATGCTACTTGGAAAATAATTTGCTCTCACAGAGACCTTTATGTTGGATACATTTCGACTGCATATTTACGTGGGGCAGTGGAGGTTGGCTTCGCTTGCGTAAAGCGCGACGACTACGCTGTGTATAAGACCGGGACGCTGCGGTGTATAAGACCGGGACGCTGCGGTGTATAAGTCCGGGACGCTGCTGAGTATAAGTCTGGGACGCTGCAGTGTATAAGACCGGGACGCTACGGTGTATAAGTCTGGGACGCTGCGGTGTATAAGTCCGGGACGCTGCGGTGTATAAGACCGGGACGCTGCGGTGTATAAGTCTGGGACGCCGCTGAGTATAAGTCTGGGACGCTGCGGTGTATAAGTCTGGGACCTCGCTGTGTATAAGTCCGGGACGCCGCGGTGTATAAGTCCGGGACGCTGCGGTGTATAAGTCTGGGACGCCGCTGAGTATAAGGCCGGGACGCCTCTGTGTATAAGACCGGGACGCCGCGGTGTATAAGTTCGGGACGCAGCTGTGTATAAGACCGGGACGCCGCGGTGTATAAGTCCGGCTAAGTCATCTGTTGCTTTTGGTGGTGCGTCCGTTAGGGTGCCCGGATGTATGTATCTCACGATTCTATGCGTAACCTTACTACTTACTCTCTCTTGAATCCAACAGATACCGTAAAAGGGGGGGCTTTTTGGATGCGTGTGTGTGTCGTCACTGTCCATTTTGACGATTTCCCGCTTGCTATCAGGCAATGCCTGACCTTACCGTGATGCTGCTGCAGTAGTGCAATCAACGCCGCTCTATGGCGAAGGGACTAGGCCCCTGAAGCAGGCGGAGCAGAGCATTGAGAGGGGCTAGTTAGTTGTAAAGTCACGTGATCGTATAACGACAAGCTTTTACTCGGAATTTCGCGCAACTCCGAATGTATCCACGTGCCCGCATTTAGTGATCTCCGGGACGCCATTTAGAACACCCGCGTCCCCCTACCGGCACACACGGAAGCCTACACGCGAGTAACCGGGCTCACGCGCATGCTCGACACGCCCGTCCATCTGTAAGACGTCCACGACCGAATGAATAAAGACACCAAACGCTTTCTTTGGACCAACGCGGAGCAGCAAATGGGTTTGGAGACGGAGGAGAGTCCGTAATAATCTGGGTCTGTATCCACGTTTGCGTGATGGATCTGTATGTCGCGATGCGTGAAGCGGCCACAGTTATTCTTCTCCGAGCCTCTCCGCGCCGATGTCGACAAATAAGCCATTATCCGGGGGCGGGTTCCTCGAGTGTCGTTCATCCCGAGATCCCACGAGCCCGCGGGCAATGCGCTGTAAGCACACGCACACACACACACTGTAGTTCGGGGTAAGATCCCGGTGTCCACGGACTCCTTAACTTAATGTAACTCGGCGAGCAGCAGCACCCTCTCGCGGTTGGAGTATTTACAAAGCCAGCAACCAGCTCGCTTTCTCTCTCTTCTCCTCTCGCCCCCGCCACCCCAACCCCGTTCCCCCCTCTCATGTGCACGGAGTTCAGGTCACGGGCTCGGTAAATTACCACTCCCTGGCACCGCGGATCTGTATCTATCTGGCTGGCGATGACAACGTGTTTTCACAAGCCGACGGCCAGACCTGACTTAATAACTCTGACGGTGTTGGAGGGGGGTGATAAACTCCTCGCTGCGGGTGGTCACGTTCCTTAACCTGGCTGGACTTAAAGACCCCAAAACACTTTTAAAGTAATTACCTTTAAAACAACAACAACAACAGAAAGTCACCATGTAATAGAATAACTGAGATCTGAGTGGTTTGGAAACCTGCCATGACACCAGGTCTCTTTTCGTTTTGCTTCATTTTAATTATAAATTAGTGGATGATTTTTCTTTTCGCGGTTAATCCATTTGATCCTGTTTGCCGCTGCTGTTAAAGATACATTGTTCTTAGTTATTCTTCTGATACTCCTGTCTGCGTACCGCTACTGACGAAGGTGTCGTCGAATACTCTCTCTTTTCTCTCTCTCCTCCATCTCCCACCCCCTCTGTACTGAAGTCGTGTCTCTCCCTCTCTTCCATCTCTCCCCTTCTCTCTGTACTGACGCCATTTCTCTCTCTCTCTCTCTCTCTCCATCTCTCTACATCTCTCCCCCTCTCTTATCTGACGTCACCTCTCTCTCTCTCTCTCTCTACATCTCTCTCTCGCTCGCTCTCCCTCTCTCCATCTCTCTCCCTTCTCTTGTACTGACGCACCCTCTCTCTCTCTCTCTCTCTCTCTCTCTCTCTCTCTCTCTCTCTCTCTCTCTCTCTCGCTCGTTCTCCTCTCTTCCATCTCTCTCCCTTCTCTCTGTATTGACGTCATCTCTCTCTCTCTCTCTCGCTCGCTTTCCAATCTCTCTACATCTCTCCCCCTCTCTGTATGACGCATCTCTCTCTCTCTCTCTCTCTCTCTCTCTCTCTCTCTCTCTCTTCTCTCTCTCTCTCTCTCTTCTCTCTCTCTCGCTCGCTGCTCTCCATCTCTCTACATCTCTCCCCCTCTCCTGTATTGACGTCATCTCTCTCTCTCTCTCTCTCTCTCTCGCTCTCATCTCTCTACATCTCTCTCTCTCTCGCTCTCCATCTCTCTACATCTCTCTCTCTCTCTCGCTCTCCATCTCTACATCTCTCCCCCTCTCTGTATTGACGTCATCTCTCTCTCTCTTCATATGCTATTCTTAAGCCGTTTTTGTTGATTTCCTTCCTGTCATTTCTCTTTAATGTTTTCTTTTGGTTACAGTCCGCGTCCTATTTGGATATCCCGCAAGAATTTGGAATTATTAAATCATGTACAGAATTAAAACCTTCCCTACGGGAGACAACCGGGGGTAGATATTACAGGGGCCAGGTGATTCCTAACTAAATGCATCGCTGTTCTCTGATCCATGACGTCATAGGCTATTACTTTCCGGAGACGCAGCCGGGAAGATGCTGCAGTTTCCTAAATAGTGTTAGTTCGTTTCGGTTTTTCCCTCTGGCTGAATTGCACGCATCAAATCAGGACAAACAATCCCACCCAATAAAAAGGAGGGAGAAGCGAAGCAGCCCGTGAGGCGAACGTTCCCCCCCCCCACCGGTTTTTCCCCAGAAGAAGGAACCGGCGCCATGACGGGTGATGAACCTCATCGTTCCCTTTTCAGTTGTATTGGCCAGAAGCTGGAGAACGACAGCGTAAACCACGGCTTCAGCTGGACCGGGCGGTCGTTCTATCGCCCTCGTGGATCGAACCGCGGTCAGGCCCACATCCGTGAACACATACGCAGTAAATCAGATGAAGGAAATTGGCGGAAAACGGAGAGGAACTCGACACAGCTGAAAGCAAAGGGTTAGGCTCCGGCATCTTGTTTTCTTTCTATCGCTGTATTGGTAGCAACTGAAATAACCACTGATAAGCTTCTGTTTTCCGTTAATAACTCGAGACCAGCTGTCTCACGTTGAGTTAGGGCACTGATAAGAAAACCAACAGTAACATGATTTACTCTCATAGCCTAATATAAAAGTACAACTTTGCCTCCCCCCCCCATATATCTCTCTCTCCGGTAAATATGCAATCTTAATAACAATTATTAATAATAAAAAATTAAACTATATTAATGTAAAACAAAGGCAAAAAGTGTATAAAATTTAAATCAACCTCCATAACGAATTGGTTAAAGGGGAGGCAAAAGAGATGGGTTTGAAGCAGAGCTGTAAAATGGCAAAGGTAAGTGCTGCATTCGTTTGAAACACGAGTCAGGTGTCCGATAGAGAACAAACATTCCTGAATTTCAAATCAAAACAAGAAGTTTCAGGCATTTCTCCACTCTTCAGAACAATTCTGAGATTTACTTAGAATATATATATATAATTACGAGTAATTCAGCAGCGAAGAGAGAATTTTTTTTAAAAAAATGCTTCTACATCATTTAAACTGGCTGTCGCATATTTAGCTTCTCTAAATTTATTTGATCTTCTACAGACAAAGATAAACCCCAAAACAAAAGGATATCTGTATGTATTTTTCAACACGCAGACCCAGGGGGACGCAACTCTGCGAGTTCGCCCGAAGTCTTAGTCTGGTCACCCTTTGGAAGTATATATTGTCGAAACCTGTTCTTTTCACATCCCGATTCAAGTTAAACGAGCGGACAGTCTTCTTCCCTTCCATAAAGAGACAGCAGAAGTAAAACCATTTATTTGCGTGCGACAAATTACCTTTGCATCGTCTCATCGGGATGAAAACCATCCGTCCGCTACTATATATTTGCGTAATAAACAGTACCTTTCGTGATATGGACTCCCGGAGTGACATCTCTCCTTCGGTTGTGGTTGTTACCGATTTAAAAGTACATCAAGATTACTGGTGGAGTTCCAGTTTAAATATATTATGCTTTTTTGGTGATAGCTGCTATCGGCGGACACGTGGTCGCGCATTAAGCGGGTGTTGTTGTTGTTGTTGAGCGAGTTGGACTTCCGAACGAGGTTCTTTCAATGGCATCGCATCCCGTAAAGACAAGTGGCCCGTTCTCTGTCGAGTCCTCCTCGTTACTGAGAGAAGTTCGTCGAGCCGACAAACGGCCCGGTCCCCCGACACCGTGGGCCCCAAGGACCCGGGAGGTCTCTCTCACGTCGGACACCAAGGAGATGTCGTACAGCTGTTTCACGCTATGGCGATCATCAGCGACAACTCTCCTCCGACCCCAGCCGGGATCGAACCCGGTACAGGAGCAACGGTCCCCTTACGGAGCTAACCCGCTACCACCTGCCCCACCGGGCCGGCTTTGTTGCTGCTGCTTTGGTGCCGATGTTCAATGAGAAAAGGAATTTACGCTTGCAAATAGTCATAAGTAATTCGACTAATACACCTCTAATGGCTTCCAGCATCGTGCAGATTTTACGAAGGTAAGCAAAGAGTTAACATTTTTTTTTCCCTTTTCACGTGGTAAATAAGATTTAAAAAGAAAGCTAATAGCAACGACAAATTATATTATCGATTTTCAAGAATCAGGTTTCCTTAGAATTCTTTCCCTTAAAGCTCTGAGAGATGAAGAATTTAAGTTGGTTAACTGAAAAGAAATTCTGCCCATTAGAAACGAGATTGAAAATTAATAATTGATATTAGTTTAAGGCAACTAAGTAGTATGGGAAGTACCTTTTAGGCTGCATTTTTGGACTTCTCGTATCACTGTCAAAGGCCCGGACTACATTATAAATAAGAATTCCAAGAGAACTATCCGGAACTTTAATGAGGAAAAAGGTCCGGATACTGATAGAATTAAATGATTGGTTTATTTAAATTTAAATTTCAAAACTAACGCCATTCTACGGAAATTAAAAGTAAAAGTAAAGTAGGCGAAATAATTAACAAATTTACTTTAGTTCAAACATGACGTGGATGTTAAAGATTAGAAGTGAAATTAATATCTTTGGTCTCAAAAAGAATGAAGTCTGGATATAGAGTCAGGGTTCTTACGCTACAAAAATAAGCATAACATATCTTTCAACCATATTTTCAATGAGGCGTAGCAGTTTCAGACTGAGTTTTAATTCAGTAAAAATTAGTTCAGCAAACTTAGTTAATTAAAGCGCAATCTAGACCAAAAACCAACTGATCTGTACTTCTGAAAGCCTTTGTAATTACTGCCCATTTGGTCGTTTTATATGCCAAAGAAACGTGTTAGAAATTACCTCTGCCATTAGGAACGTTTCACCATTTACTTGCTATTCTTGTTTCGACTGGGAGGCGAGTGGCCGCGTAGGTAGCGGGCCGACGTGGCCATAGATGATTCCCGGATACGGTTCTTATTGGGGTCCGCCTCGGTTTGGCGATCTCCCACAACATGGTTTTCTCTTGTTGTTTTTGCCTTTGCCTCTCTCTCCATCTCTCTCTCTTCTGTATTGACGTCATCTCTCTCTCTCTCCATCCTCTCTCTCTCTTCTGTAATGAGTCTCTCTTTCTCTCTCTTCTCTCCATCCTCTCTCCACCTCTCTCTTCTTCTGTATTGACGTCATCTCTCTCTCTCTCTCCATCTCTCTCTCTCTTCTGTAATGACGTCTCTCTCTCTCTCTCATCTCTTCTCTCCCCCCACCTCTCTCTCTCTCTCTCTCTCTCCTTTTCTGTACCAGCTCGTGTCTTTAATCTTACCGCTAAAAAAGGTATTCCAAGTCGAAAACTATCTCCGGAAGTTCCGCGAATAACGCGGCTCGGACGCCGTCTCTCACTTCCTGCTGTGAGATGTCTTCGAAAACCTGCGACATCCGGACATCGGTGTTCGCGAGGAGCAGAGGAAACGGTGTTAACGGGATGGAAGTTGAGTTCTACTTCGGCTTCTAGTCCACAAAGGCGATCGGACCGGCGCTAAGTAGCCAGAAAACCAACTTCCCTTGCGGGAACTGTATCAAACAAGGTTTCAGTTGGCCGTGACGGGATGTTTTAAAGATGAGCAACATTCAGTGCGATCGTAGCCGTATCGCTTTACTTACGCGGTTTTAGTCTATTCGTCAACATTTGCACTCGGCGCCTCTAGGAGGCGCTGATAACGATTTTCAAGGAAGCTATTTCCGTGATTAACCCTTGCCTCTGGAATAAATTGTCCAGGTCTTTGAAGATTTATGTCACGCGCGTAAGACGTCAGCGCCAAGTCGTAACGCCTTGTCCGTAATTAGCAGACGAGGACTCGCACACGAAGGGCATAAGATTGCACCGTATATATTTATATATCGCATGAATGAATCTTACTAAAATGTACCTATTTCGGGTGCGATTGCCTATATACTGGAGCTCCTCCAGGTGTAGACATTCGGAGTGCACTATCAGCAGGTATATTTCTTCGTTTACCCGAAAACACGCCATGATATGTATTTAAGGCGTGGCTTCTGTCATCGGAAGACTGGGGGGGGGAATCTCGGCATCTCTCGTGGATTTGTGGCCAAAATAGGCCTTCAAAAGTGACCGCTGGATCTCGCGTGGCCACAATCTGGAAGGAGAATCAAGACATCCAGGATTTCTTACAGGGTCGCAGATTTCTGACGAGATCCCGATCGAACACCCTTGACGGCATCTGGATTGTCGACTGAGAGCAACCAGTCCACGTCTCGCCAGCAGAACGGAACTGTCGCAAGGAAATACAGAGAAGGCGGGATCAGATCCCGATGTAAACTCTCTCGTTGATTCAATGCCGAACTAAGTAACGGCTCTTCACGCTGTGAGGTCTCGTGAATAATCCCACCCTGATGTTTGCTTTTATTCGCGAAGAAAATCCGCTTCTGACAGAACTGTGGGTTTGTTCCAAGAAAGGCGATATTCACTGTCGACACACAGAAGAGGTCCACGCACTATTCCCCCGACTTGGTAAAGCATTCTCGGCAGGGTAGAGAAGCTGATGGTACAGCGAATGCTGGGGATCACTGGACGATGATAGAGCCACACTCATCAACGAACGATAAGACATATTGTGAGCAGGACATGTGGAACTGTATCCCACTCAATCAGACACCGGAAACACCGTATCACCTACACCCTTAGCACTAACCAATGGTAATTTAAATGGATTAGTTTACTGTTGCGCTTTTATAGAAGTCTGTTCTCTCAATACACCCCGGTCGTTACGGCTGCACCACATGGCGTGACTGCTGCCAGTAATCTTCACTAAGTATTAACCAGACTGTTTCCGCTCCGTTGGTTCTGTGTGATACAGCGACATTGGAAATAATTCTTGCACGGATCAGCAGCTCCATTTATTCAATCAGGATACCGCGCAATATTATGTTCAGTAAAATCTCAAATGTTGCATTAATAGCCAGGCTGCTGCTATTCGTATTAAGTACTGCGTGACCGTGCTTACCTGTAATCACCAGTCTCATATTCTCATTGTCACGCAGGTGCGCTCACACACATCATGAGAAATTCCGTCCCTTAGATATCATTTAAGACAAACTGTTTTATAAATCAAAGACTGGATTATTCAGCGCTATTCGATCTTGCGCCGTCTATTGGAAACAGTCAGATACGGGATAGAGGGGATTCGATATCATGCGATGCCAGATTCACCCGAACCGCCACTGACCGATGAACGTGCACATTCCCCTACCGACTGACTCGCAAGTCGCTGACCCCTAGCCAAACCGCTTTACGGCCATTCAGCCCCACCATACCCTCTCTTCTCCACCCCCTTCCTTTATTTCCATTTTCACTAACGCTAAGAAAATCTATTGTATTATTCTCATTAAGACCTTGGCTTTGTTTGAAGACACAGTATTGCACAAAGATGCTCGTGTTCGGCTCCTTTCTCCACACTTAATCACTGGCTAAGTTTGTTCCTTCTTAAAAGCCAGCCTGCTGTCGTTTGACTTGTAAACACGCACGCCACCGACGCTTTGTCGATGGTTAGAATGGTTTCCCCGGCAACGAAAGGGGATGGTGAAAATCAATAACTCTTAATTTCAATTTACGAGATTTTATCAGAAGGGTTGCCTTGGTAACATGTTCCTTTTAGCAATCACTTTACCGTTAAAAAAATATTCCCTAGTAGTCCGTTTTATAAAACACCAAAAAAAAATTTTAATTGCTTCAGAATTTCGCATAAAACCAGAAAGAATTAAAAAAAAACCAAACTTCCATTCTTATCTTTAATTTCCGTTTTCTTTAGTTATTGGTTTGCTTTTTGTTTTTGCCTGAGGCCCACACGAACGGATCCGAGCCGTTTGAACGTTTGCTCAGACATCATACGCTTTCCTGTGGAGGCCACGTGACGCAAAAATACAAGGGGGAGAAGAAAGAAAACACGGAAAAAAAAATATATATATATATATATATTCTTTCTGCGGAGCTGTTACTTTATATATATATTTCTTTCTGCGGAGCTGTTACTTTATATATATTTCTTTTGCGGAATGTTACTTTATATATATTTCTTTCTGCGGAGCTGTTACTTATTATATATATATTATATATTCTTTCTGCGGAGCTGTTACTTTATATATATATTATATATACTTTCTGCGGAGCTGTTACTTTATATATATATATATTTATTTCTGCGGAGCTGTTACTTTATATATATATACTTTCTGCGGAGCTGTTACTTTATATATATATATATTATATACTTTGCGGAGCTGTTACTTTATATTTATTTCTTTCTGCGGAGCTGTTACTTTATATATATATTTCTTTCTGCGGAGCTGTACTTTTATATATATATATATATATATATATATATAATTTCTGCGGAGCTGTTACTTTTATATATATATATATTATATATAATACTTTCTGCGGAGCTGTTACTTTATATATATATTATATATATATATATATATATACTTTCTGCGAGCTGTTACTTTATATATAGCAGTCTACCTTCCCAGAAGTCCTTCGCTTGCGATGTGCAGGTCGAAGATCCAATGTGGCATCGGGATCCTTCATCGTTGTTATCGTGCGCAGCGACACGTGCACTACGTTAGGTGGGGCGCTGAGTTTGTAAAGTTCTCAGCTGGACGTTCGAATCTCGGTAGAAAAAAGATAATTTTGAAATACATTTCTATATATATATTAAAGTGCAACACGAAACTGGTCCTGAAGGCAGTTTCAGAAAAAGATGAGAGAAAGCTGATGTTTTTCTCTGTTTGTTTGTCTTTTTTTTTAACCGGATGTTAATTCACTGCGGTCCTTTCGTCGACTCTAAGATAGACCGTTTGGATTGTTGTTGTTGTTGTTTTTGAAGGTTGCGGAAGCTGGCGAAAAAAAATCTTTCGAAACCCGACAACGGTGCATTTCTACAATTACTTTACTATTAATGAATATTTTTTTTTTTTAAGAATACGGCAAACAAACAAAACACGTGTGATTGAGAGGAGAAGGGGAGGGGCTGGCTTAGTTCCGACCGTAAGTTTTTCTTGTCTCTTGAAATTAGCAGAGAAATTAAAGTTTTAGAACTTGGTTAAAGGAAAAGAGGATCAAAAATCCAATTTGCTGAACTAGCAGCTTTCTCGGCGGCTCCGACAAAGAATACGACCTTTTGGGTTGCGGCAGATGGCGGCGAGAGCCGGCGTTCAGAGAATTTAAGTCTGTTTTCTGACCGGTTCCGTGGCACGTATCGATTGTCATCTCTCTGCGAAGTGCTTTCCGCTCTAATGGATATCCGCACGAAATCCATCCAGTCGCTTTCGGGAATGGTGATTAGAAAATGGACTGTGAATTGCTGCAAGCTTTTTCTTCTTCTTCTTCTTCTTCTTATTATTATTTTATTAAATACGCATATTAATTAAATAAATGGATATATTCTGTGCACGTAAGGCAACAGAATTCGATGATTTGATTCCTGCACCTTTTTGTTTCTATCGATTACCATGGACAACAAAATGAAACTTTTTGTCTGCCACTGAGCAAAAATGTGGGTGATCTTAGCTAGATTTTGGGTGCTGATTTCAAATCTGATGCCAGAATTTGGCCAGGATGTCAGGTTTTTGAGATATGCATAAGGAGGAATTTCGCCACTAATGTTATATTATGATTTATGCTATATGAACTATATAAAGCTTGAACAACAATATTTGGTATTCAAATGTTTAATGTTTGCCATGATCAGACAACAGATGCATGAGAAAGACTGATAAAAGCAGTATGAAAGATATGGAATGCATTTAACTTACATAGAAGGTACATTCCAAATGTTCAAAAATGCTTCAGACACTTGTTCCTGCGCTTCTGTGAGGTGTCAGTCTCCCTTTGGAGGAACCCACAGTAATCACCCATCATGTTGGGATTGAATTTGCCCTATCTATTTGCAATACCTTTATGTCTTGTTGGAACCTTTCACCATGCTCATCACTGACAACCCCTAGATTGGTTGGAAAAAATCAGGATGCAAATGCAGAAAATGCATCTTTAGAGACATCCTGGCCCCCATTCGCTGATACGCCATTAGCATGTTTTCCACATACTCAGCTTAGTGCTCAGCTCTATATTTGCCAAGAAAGTTCTGTACAACTAAAATAAATGCTTCCCATGCTGCAGACTCCAGTTGGTTCAGCTTACTTTTTGAACCCGTCATCACGCATGAGTTCTCAAATTTCGGGCCCCACAAAAATTCCTTCTTTGAGTTTAGCTTAACTTTTGTCAGCACCAAACTACTCTCTTAGGTACTTGAAGCCATCACCGTCTTTATCCATGGCTTTGACAAAGTTTTTCATAAGGCCGAGTTTGATATGAAGTGGCAGACAGTAGACATTCTGAGGGTCTAATAATGACATATGTTGCACATTGTACCTGCCAACTATAGGTTCCTGTTGCATAGGCCAGTCTTTTCGAGTGTAATGGTTGGCATCATCACTGCTGTTCCAAAGACACAAGAAACACGTGTGTTTTGTGTATCCTAACTGCAATCCGAGGAGAGAAATAACTTTGAGATCACCACAAATTTTCCATTTATGATCCGAATAACTCGTTATTTTCAAAGGAGTCCATCGACTCGTATGTCTCTTTCAAGCCAACTGCATGAGCTATAGGAACCGAAGGTTTTTGGTTACCATGATGTAACAGCACAGCTTTAGGGCTTAGTTTGCTACAGTCTATGAATAATCTCCATTCACCATCACATGCCATAACTAAAAAAACGTGACGTCCTGGAGAAAAATGGTTTTCATATTGAAGTCAACGTGCGAAATACTACAAAGTAAGCATGATAGTGTTCCGGTGGCAAAACCATTGTTGTCCAGTGTTATGAAGCTATCTGTCTCTGTGAAAACCATCTTGTGCTAAACATGGCCAGCACATCTTCCTGTAAAACGTGCGGGTGCAGAAACAGAATTGGCTCCACTGTTCCACCATCGATTTACAGTAATCTACTCCATTCTTTGTTACTTTCAACTCCACGAAAAGAACCGTAGGATTTCATCACCAACAAATGCTGAAATACTATAATTATTGGCATTACTATTGGTACAACCGGTTTGTCGCAACTTTAAAACACTCCTGAGAAATCAAATATTTCAGCAAAATTAAAGACGCTGAAGTCTGTTTGATAAAAATTTTTAAAAAAATGTCTTCCTTGTACCACAAATTCTAAACGAGAATCAATGCATTTCAATGCCTTTCTGGCATGTGTATCCGAACCCGTAACTTTCCTGCCAAAAAGACCAATAAAAAAAAAAACAGTGCATACGTCATAGTTGTGCGTAGTGCTCTGTATAGCATTCGGTTAACTGCGTGCCCCCCAAAATTGTACAAGTCGGCGCCAAATATGTGGTTAACATTAATCGCTATCTTTTGTTCAATAACGCAAGACGGTTGTCCCCGAAGTATTGACACGAGACTGTATAGTTATCTCCTCGAGGATTTTGTCAATTTCTACTTGGTCATTTTAGCACTCAAACGGAATCACGAGTAGCAATAACGCACTGACTTTGGAGTGAGTTCCCTTTAAGAACCTTGGTCATCTATCTTTCCTAGATGTGCGGTTCACACAACTCTAATGGCAGTTGGAAATATATACCGACAGGACGGCGAGTCGTCCTGTTTAACTAAGACGAGCCAGCCATTTAGCTTACATCTTAATCATTGATTTATATTTTCAGACTAAAATATTGTATCTACCTTTTTAGAAAAATTTCCTTGCTAATAGGTAGATAAGCGGTAAATTTTCTGCTTACAGTTAACAATGAGAAACCCCCTATCAATATTAAAACGGTAGGTAAGTACGATACTTATGACAGTTCTTCCGGACTATCTGACTTCTGGGCTCCCTTCCGTCATAAAGCTAGCATCTAAATATACCAGTCAGAACCCGGCAGATTTTGGATTTTATGCCACCTACCAAAATAGCTCCTGAAACCAAAACAGTTTAATTGGCGTGTGTGTTTATTTACTCATTCGTTCTTCTTCACCTTCTTCTTCTTCCGAGATTTCCGTTGTCCGGTCAGGTAGATTTAAAGACGTCTCTGCGGATCGGCCCGACGTTTGAAGCTGATGTCCGACCCGATGATGCGCAGACATCTCTCTCCCACTCTCCCCGGTTGCAGACCAGAGACTTGACCAAATTCGGCCTGAAGTAAAAAATAGAGGAATTGAGACTGTTTTCACGCGCAGAAATCCCACCGTCCTCATATATGGAGTTCAATAGAAAAGTCAAGAATTGAATCCCACGAAGCATGTGCCAATTCTTTTGTCAGCCGAGACCAAAAGAAAATACAGGTGGATAAAAGGTAATTCGAAAAAGCTTTGACCTTTATAATTCGAAATTTATTTGACCCTAAACGCGGCCCACCCGAGACAATGGTTCTGTTCTGGCTTCTTATCTTTGGCGGAAGATGTCAACAAAAAAAATTTCTTTTTTTTGTTTTAAATAATCTATTAGGGTATAATCACTTTAAAAGTATTCCAATTGCCATAAAACCGGTATCGGTAAAAGAAATGTTGGCGCTATTTGAATGTCAGCTAGCGGTAGTTCCTGGCATGGCGACAAACTACCGTAATTGGTCAGCTTGGCGCTTTGGCATTTTGGCATTAGAAACATTAAAAAGTATTTAAAATACATATATATATATATCATCACACGGTTGTGATAATCGATATTAGATATTTCCAACCTTTCACCAGGTCCCGATTACGGGAAGTATCATCAGCAGACGTCGTCGGTGAGAGCGGACTGGAGTAGAAGACAGCGAACAATAGCACCAGCTTTAAATAAATCACCGACACCACTTATCTCGGAGAAACTGACAGAACTCGGCAGGAGATGCTACGTCTCTGAAGAATTACGTTCGCGTACCTTTATACTTTGCAAAACTGCATTGCAACTCATGCGCTATAAATTTGGTCTGCTGAGCACAAAATTACATATCCGTTCCCCTGCCAACGTTTTGCATGTAATATATATATATATATAATTCAGAATTATCAAAAAAACTGGGGAGAAACTGTCTTTTTTAGCTTGGAGTTACAATTGGAAATGTTTTTCGTCTATGGATAAAAATCTTATGACATACGTCTTTATTTATTATTATTATTATTATTATTTATTATTATTATTATATTATTATTATTATTATTACCTCCCGCTGGAAGCTGCAGTTATGGGCCCTGTCAATATTTAGAATGATCCGCCATTTTGTTTCATTAAGAACCCCGGTTACAAACCAGTAAAAAACCGTTCGTTGCCTTGACGACCTTCGAGAAAGATTTAAGAAAATGGTTTCAGTAAAAAAAAATTTCTCCCTTTTCTCCCCTTTTTAAAAAAAAAAAAAAAAAAAATCAAGGGCTTTATTTAAGTTTTTGACATTTCTGGGATACTTTTAAGACGATCACGGCTTAAGCTATGGCCGCGCAGATAAGCCGGGGGGGGTTCGTGTTGTTAGCGGTGCCGGTGAAACACCGAAGTTCCAAGAAGGCAAGTGGGCAAAGAAATGGAAGCTAACTAACCGGACTCTAACCGTAACTGGCTGAACCCGACATCTGATCACTGTTTATTAAATTCCTTTGAAATGATTGATTACTCTACCATCATCTTTGAAAAAATCGGCTGAGAAACAGTTCTTATGTTGCCGGATAACTCCGCCACCTTTCTGTGGCATTATCATGCAACAGCGAAAAACGGACTAAAGCCGAATTAGAACAGTTCGAGTTGTCTCCCCCTTCGACTGATGCGCCACAAGAGGGTTTCACCAACTTCCTTCTCCGTTCGTCCATTTATTTCACAGAAGTGATTCTATAAAATCGGCAGGCATAAGATTAGATTTTATTCTCCTTAAACACAATTACATCTGCTGGGCTGATCGATGGATAATCTCCAAATAGCAGACAGAGCCCCGCAGGGTTAGGGTTCGACTGGGCGAAGCCAGCGGATGGGTTGGCTGATAAACGGAATTTAATTCTTCCTTTTGTTCTCTTGGATATCGCACAGTCAGATCCGTCCATTATTCAGCTTCGTCCTGACGGCGAGAGGAACGAAATTTCTGTTGCCCTGCGTGGGCAGTTTGGAAGCAAATCAGACTCCCGGCCTCAGACACGTGCTATTAGCACGAATTGGGGGCAAGGTCTAAATGGAGTTTCACGTCTTTTCTGAAAACAGATATTTAAATAACCTGTCTAATTAAACGAAAATATGCATAGGCATTCCAAGTCTCATACTTGCTAATCTTTATTTCGGCGGTGCCACTTCGTTTCGATAATACCGACCGAATTCTTCCCTTAAGATCCAAAAAGAGATGCCGCGAGAGTCGGATGTGGTTTATCAACGTCTTCCACCTACATCGGCCTCGAGGAGAGAACCGGGGACCAAATTTGGAACGGTGTTCTACAATAGGAACGTCTCCAACAGACCTCGCGGCTTAATATCTACAAAGCGGGGACTTGGGCGGCATCACTGATGTGACCAAAATCGAGATAAGCAGGAAACCTGACCGCTCGCGGTTTGGAGTGTTTTAAGAATGAATCGGTTCCTATAAATTCGGATGAAGCACATGACTGTTTCGGAAGTCAAGGAGTCTCGCGAAGTCTTCGGTAAGGACAGTCTGGATGTTGCTGGCGCCACTTGGTTACCATAAACAAAATATATTCTAGTATATAACGACGCTAGCGTCAGCCCTGCATGGCGCCTGAAGGTCCTATCGTTGCAGGCGGTTGGTCCTCTGTTTCTGCCAGCGTCCGCACGTCATCAATCAGTCTGTCGAGCTGCGCAGCTTCACAAACCTGGATTAAAATATTCAGTTATTATTATTATTATTATTATATTCTATTATTCTGCGCCATCCCGCGAGTTAAGTTCCGCCTGGTTCGTCTCGAA
Organism: Nautilus pompilius; assembly: GCA_018389105.1. NCBI lineage: Eukaryota > Metazoa > Mollusca > Cephalopoda > Nautilida > Nautilidae > Nautilus > Nautilus pompilius. The sequence goes on along the minus strand of JACATO010001717.1, from coordinate 153,128 downwards.
TTCCACCCGTCTTAGCGATATCCAATTCTTCTCAGAGTGACAGCTGCATCTCCATGGATCCTGGGAAGGAATGGCGAAAAGGGTGCGGCCGATCCGGCGCTGTTCCTTCTTAACGTGGTATTTAGACAATTGTCTGATGAAATAAATACAACACAGGGCTGCCTTTTATTTGTCAGCTGGCGCGAAGAAAGGCCATTAATAACTGCTGCAGAAATCTAACTTCGCTAGCGAGGTCCGAGTGTGGGCTGCAGAAAGGTGTCCATTTGCTGAACTTATACTATTTTGCTCTCTATGGATGCCACCTCTCTCTCTCTTCACTGACGTCATCTCTCTATATTGACGTCATCTCTCTGCACTGACGCCATCTCTCTATATTGACGCAATCTCCCTCTGCACTGACGTCATCTCTCTATGGACGCCATCTCTCTCTGCACTGATGTCATCTCTCTATATTGACGCAATCTCCCTCTGCACTGACGTCATCTATCTATGGACGCCATCTCTCTCTGCACTGACGCCATCTCTCTATATTGACGCAATCTCCCTCTGCACTGACGTCATCTCTCTATGGACGCCATCTCTCTCTGCACTGATGTCATCTCTATATTGACGCAATCTCCCTCTGCACTGACGTCATCTATCTATGGACGCCATCTCTCTCTGCACTGACGCCATCTCTCTATATTGACGCAATCTCCCTCTGCACTGACGTCATCTATCTATGGACGCCATCTCTCTCTGCACTGACGTCATCTCTCTATATTGACGTAATCTCCCTCTGCACTGACGTCATCTATCTATGGACGCCATCTCTCTCTGCACTGACGCCATCTCTCTCTGCACTGACGTCATCTCTCTATATTGACGTAATCTCCCTCTGCACTGACGTCATCTCTCTATGGACGCCATCTCTCTCTGCACTGATGTCATCTCTCTATATTGACGCAATCTCCCTCTGCACTGACGTCATCTATCTATGGACGCCATCTCTCTCTGCACTGACGCCATCTCTCTCTGCACTGACGTCATCTCTCTAATGACGTAATCTCCCTCTGCACTGACGTCATCTATCTATGGACGCCATCTCTCTCTGCACTGACGCCATCTCTCTCTGCACTGACGTCATCTATCTATGGACGCCATCTCTCTCTGCACTGACGCCATCTCTCTCTGCACTGACGTCATCTCTCTATATTGACGTAATCTCCCTCTGCACTGACGTCATCTCTCTATGGACGCCATCTCTCTCTTGCACTGACGCCATCTCTCTCTACACTGACATCATCTCTCTATGGACGCGATCTCTCTCTCTGCACTGACGTCATCTCTCTATATTGACGCAATCTCCCTCTGCACTGACGTCATCTCTCTATGGACGCCATCTCTCTCTGCACTGACGCCATCTCTCTATATTGACGCAATCTCCCTCTGCACTGACGTCATCTCTCTATGGACGCTATCTCTCTCTGCACTGACGTCATCTCTCTATATTGACGCAATCTCCCTCTGCACTGACGTCATCTATCTATGGACGCCATCTCTCTCTGCACTGACGCCATCTCTCTCTCTGCACTGACGTCATCTCTCTATATTGACGTAATCTCCCTCTGCACTGACGTCATCTCTCTATGGACGCCATCTCTCTCTACACTGACATCATCTCTCTATGGACGCCATCTCTCTCTCTGCACTGACGCCATCTCTCTATATTGACGCAATCTCCCTCTGCACTGACGTCATCTCTCTCTGGACGCCATCTCTCTCTGCACTGACGCCATCTCTCTATATTGACGTCATCTCTCTGCACTGACGTCATCTCTCTACACTGACGTCAGCTCTCTCTGCACTGACGTCATCTCTCTACACTGACGTCATCTCTCTGCACTGACGCCATCTCTCTATATTGACGTCATCTCTCTATGGACGCCATCTCTCTCTGCAATGACGTCATCTCTCTACACTGACGTCATCTCTCTCTGCACTGACGTCATCTCTCTACACTGACGTCATCTCTCTGCACTGACGTAATCTCTCTCTCTCTCTCTCTCTCTCTAACCGATTAACCAAACTTCTCTCCTCACGGGAGTGTTCTCCACCGTGATAGATAGACGTGTAAAGCTGGAAGCCGTTCCGGATTCATGATGGCAGCAGCGGGTTCCTGCCATTTAGAGAGGATACAAGATCAATGTCATCTGGGTGTTTTGCCGCCGTACCAATTACCGGTGCTCCATCTCGTCCGTATCCCTGACTAATAGAGAAACGAAACTAAGAGACCAAAAGCAACAAAATATATATATATTTTTTTTTAATGTTTTTTTTTCTTCCTAGGAGACCTGATAATGTACTAGATAAATAAAAATTCCTTTGGAATACCGTGGTACTACGCTAGACATAACTTTCCAGTAGTTAGATCTTCGAGTATACACGAATAGGGGGGGGGGTGGTGAATGGACCACGTGATATAATGTTTCCCTCTTTTCCCTTTTTTTTATTTGTGTTAATTTCTTGCGCAGAAACGTCACAAATTTTCTGCCAGCTTCTCTCTCTCTCTCTTTGTTTTTACAATTCGAACAGAAGAATCCTAAAATATAGAAGAAAAGTTATTGCCATGGTAACCGCGGAATCTCACCGAGCACGCGAATAACGGTTTTCGCCTAACTATTAATCATAACTGAGTTCTTTGGTATGTTTTTTTGTTTTGCTTTCAATTTTAAAACAATCGCTGGATTGGATGCAATCTCACAGGAGATTTGCATATTTCCACCCGTTTAATTCTGAAGGCCCTTTTCTGACTCTTTTTTTTAAACATTTTGAGAATCACGATATCCCCTCCTCCCACACACACACACGCACACACAAACCGAGTTAAATAGCAATATCTTTTTTGTAGGAATGGCATTTGATGAAAACAAGCAAAGAAGAGCTAATGGGATCCAGAAAATGATAACATCTTAAAATACCTTATTCGAAAAAAAATGCACCAGCAAATAGAGAGATGAGTCACCACTGACTCCGTACTTCTTAATCTATGCTTACTGTTTCGATTTTGAGTATCTACATGGAAATCTGAGAAGATACGTTTCCAAAAACTCAAACAGATTAGATTCCCCCCACCCACCCCCCCCTTTTTTTTTTCCGTCTCAGAAGACTCCTAATCTAAGCCCGTGAAAGCCCATAATTGTTAGAATTTTTTTTTTTTTAACCGATGGAGAGTTAGCTTCTCTTTGATAAACTCTCGCGGGTCAGAGATAGAAAAGAAGTTGCACATGAAAAACAAATGCTGTTAATATGTAAAGTTTATTACCTTAACATTTTGGTAAAAGGGGCAGGGGTTTTTTTTGGCGGGGGGGGGAAGGGGTTAATTTTTTTTTTTAGATTTAGCTAGGTTTTAGCTATGAATTTTATGATTTTAAGTTTATTTCACTTGGTTTTCCTTTTTAACTAATAACGAAGCTTTCAACAAACACTATCTCTTATTTTGTTAAACGGATGAAGGCCCATCATCTTTTCTAAAAAGTAACATCGGAGCTGAATCCTGATGAAGACGGAAAAGTTCACATAAGCGAAGGTTCATTAGCTTCTTCAACTAACCCTGAAACGTAGAGCGGTCAGTGCGCCGAGCGAGGCGAGGAGTCGACAGTAACTGGAGACAACTGACGCGGAGGAGCGGGCGGGGGTTGGGGCCGAACCACGGAAGAAGAAGAAGCAGAATAAGAAGAAGCAGAAGAAGAACAAGAAGAGAAGAACAAGAAGAAGCAGAACAATAAGAAGCAGAACAAGAAGAATAAGAATAGAAGAAGAAGAAGAACAATAAGAAGAAGAAGAAACAAGAATAATAAGAACCATAAGCTAAGAATAAGAAGATAGAAGAAGAAGAAGACAAGAAGAAGAAGAAGAAGAAGAACAATAAGAAGAAGCAGAAGAAGAAGAACAAGAAGAAGAGTAAGCAGAAGAAGAAGAAGAAGAAGAAGAAGAAGAAGAAGATAGAAGAATAAGAAGAAGAATAATAGAAGAATAAGAGCAGAAGAGTAAGCAGAAGAAGAAGATAGAAGAATAATCATAAGAATAAGAAGAAGAAGATAGAAGAAGATAGAAGAAGAAGAAGAAGAACAACAACAAAAAAACAAACATCGAAGAAAAGAAGCAGAATAATAATAATCATAATCAGAATAAGCATAAGAAGAGCAGAAGAAGCATAAGCATAATAATAATAAGAAGAAGCATAATCTACTAAGCAAAGCATTAGAATATATCATAATAATCATAATAATCATAATCATAATAATAATCATAAGAATCATAATAATCACAATAGAATAAGAATAATCATAAGAATGATAATAATAATCATAATAATAATAATAATAATCACAATAATAATATAATCATAATATAATGATAATAATAATAATAATAATAATAATAATAATCACAATAATAATAATAATAATAATAATAATAAGAATAATAATCACAATAATAATAATAATCAATAATAATGATAATAATCACAATAATAATAATAATCATAATAATAATATAATAATAATAATAATAATAATAATAATAATAATAATAATACTAATAATAATAATAATAATAATAATAATAATAATAATAATAATAAATAATAATAATAATAAAACGTCCATACATGGCATCTGTAAGCTTGTATATTTCTCTTTTCCAACCAGTCCTTAATTCAGTTTTGGGTCGTGTAGATACCGCGAAATAAGGGCCTTGTCACGTTCTCGTACGGAAGCCATCAAGAACAATTAAAACCGTTCTGAAAGATGCTCCGGCGGTGCTCAATGGACAAGACAAAAATAATAGATTTATCCCTCGAACGGTCTCGGGTTTAAGACCAATCACTTATAATATCTAAAAAAAACAACAACAACAACGACAACACAAATAAAGCATCTACTGAAAACTAGCATTGTAAGAGTCATTCTCAAGTCTAAACTCTGCTGAATGTAAGGGAGACGACTAACAGAGTGATGGGTAAATAAATTTACCTCTCCGCGTCCTGACCACAATCCCACCCAGTGCAGGACCACGTCCTGACCACAACCCCACCCAGTGCAGGACCGCGTCCTGACCACAACCCCACCCAGCGTAGGATCTGATGTTCCGACAGATAAATTATCACAGGGTTCGGCCAAACAGGCCCTTCCGGTGCTATCGTTTGGTATTTATCATACGATTAGATGGTTACTGATAGCAGCTGTATACTTAACAGCGGAAACGTTACACAGTTAATGGCTGCCGTGATGCAACACTGTTTATTACTTTCCCCATCATGCATCGCGGTGAAGGGGGGGGGTTATTATACCGGAAGTTGTCCGTCTTGCTCCTCTTCGTATGTAAAGTTTCTCTAAAATTTTCATTTTTTTCTGTTTACATCCAATGCCAGGTGACTGATCCGAATTTTCTGGGAGGCAGTCGAGAGGGTGGCGAAGTGTCGGGCTGTGTCGAGGAAACCTCGGAATGCAGCATTAAAGGAGAAAGAGAAAAGAAGCCGTTTCGCAAAATTCACCCCTTTTTTTTCTTCTCGCATTTTAACTGTTGCGCTTACTTCTTACTTCTACGAGTGAGACTGTCATCGAACAGCGTGCCTGACCCGCCGGAAAGATACCCACCCGGCGTGTATGCACGCAGGTAATCGGAGACGTTAACGTCACGCGGCCGGTAACAGGGAGAAAATACATATAAATAAACAGGTAAGTAAACCCCGCCGGGGGGGGGGTGGTGTCTAGGCTTCGGTGTTGAGATAGGGGACGATGCGGCGAAAGAATCTGGCTTTAACGTCACAGGGATGGCGATTCTCTCTGTCCGTATATGCAGTCTCTCAGCAGCGCCCCCTGGTTGTTGAAACTGTCGGGACGTTAGGACAGCAGGGGGGGGAAGCGCTTTTTAAGGTCAACAAGGTCACTTTAAAGCTAACGCCCTGGTTTCATACCAGACCGTTAATGCGTTCGCTGATCTCTTCAGCCTGCAGACAGTATATTGTTGTTGGATTAAAGACGTTTTTCGGTGACCCCGGTTCTTGTGTGCCCTCCGGAGTGATCCTGCCAACAGTTTTAATCTCACGAAGAAGGGTGGATCGCCGTCACGAATTATAAACCCCCTAAAACGAGACATGTCCGCTTTCCATCATCGTCCGCTGAGACTAATAGCAAACGCCGATCCCTCACCACACCATGATGCTCCCCCTATTAAAATCAAAGCTGGTAAATGTACTAAAATTTATAATTAAAACTTAACTAAAACCGTCTCCAAGGCTTGATATTAGTTAAAAAAAAATTTTTTTTTTACTTTGAGAATTACAAAGAGTAAAAATACTGTCAATCATGGTGACGTTTAAAAATTACTTTAAACTTGCGTCATCACAACAGCGAACATCTACCGCTTAACGGCATAGATGCGATGGCTGCTACTTCTTTACTATGGAGAAAATGAGGGGAGGGGAAATCGGGAAAGGCTTCTATTCCGCGGAGAAATCAAAAGCGAAATCATTGCAAAAGTTGAAGAAAAGAGAGACATGGCAAATGGCATTCAACTTATTTTCAGCAACAAAAAAAAAAACAACTTGAAAATGAATCCTTGACATTAATGCACTGTGTCCAAATACGACTGCTATAAATGGTGCATGGAACTGCAGATCGAGGATAAACAGAGCATCATTATCTCGTGGGCTGATTACATTTTTACAATGCAGCGCTAGGCCGCCATCTTTCCGCTCGATCCCACCATCGCCAAAAGCCGACGGCACGCAGCTGCCTGTGTTTCGCACGTCGTTGTTTATAATGCCCGGGCCCCTTCGACGTGTTTCGATAACCATTCTCCGGCGAGAGTGATACGGGGGGGGTTGCCCTTCTCTCATTGGGCAGCATGCGGCCGACTTGCGATAAGCGCAAGAGGAGAAGTGGTGTGTAAATGTTTCTCTGCCGATCCCGCAAAACATGGAAGGAGGGAGGGAGGGTGGGTAACGTGACAAGCAGATGCCACGGGTTAGCAGATGTCCTGGAAAAACCCGCTTCCGATGCCCAGCCGTTCTGCTTTCTATTGCAATTCACACGGATGGGAGACGGCTGGCACCTCCGACATCTCCAGCTCCCCGGGATGGTGGCGTGGGGTTCCTTACGACCGACGGAAAAGAAGATGGAAACACATTACACCTGTTGTTTTTTTGTTTTTTTTGCCCGCAAAGAATAATGCAGCACAAATAATGGAATTTCTTCGGTGGTGCTGGTGGTGGGAGACCGCAGACTGACCCCTTCCTAAAAGAACCTCGAAGACGTTTATTAAAGATAGTGTTATAATAAAACAGGCCTATTGGAGTCGCCAGATCGCGTTACCTATCGAAAAATTATAAATCATAACCAAGCCATTTATAACCATAGCTAATGCAGGGGATCGGCGGAAGAGGCGCCATTTTTCCGTGACGTCACGGTTGTGGAAATCGGCGTCACGTTTGTGGCGAGGAGTTAGCTGTCTGGCTACCATTTCTGTGACCATAAGACGGCTACAGTAAAGGTTATGCCTGGGAACATCCTCGTATATAATTTTCCCGCTGAAAAGGGATCTGTTCCCATAAAATACCGCGCATATCCCGTTATTGCACCGCAGTCCGTCCTCCCTTTAGAACCGAGAAATTCGTTAAAACTTAGAAGCGACCAATCTCGTCGTTCCGCTACTTCACGGCGGCCGCCAGAGGACGCGGTCGGCGTTAGGCCGGGTCAGAGGTGAACGCTGAGGCCGCCCCTGACGCCGCAGGTCGGCCGATGCCAAAGGCACAGCAGCACATGCCTCTATCTTCTCGCTAACCCTCGCAACTGAACCTCCGTTTACGTTCTTCTTATCGTTCCCGATGAGACCACCACCCCTCCCCGCTCCATTGTTCCCTCCCGTTTCCCTGCGGAGTCCCTCGGTCGACCACCATCCTTCCTCGAGCGACCACACGGCCGCCATTGTATCGACCGGGGGAGAACCGGTTCGCAGTGACGATTAACTGCGCAACGTCGCTATTTCCGGCGACCCGGACCCGCCCAGAGCCTCTTACGCGTCTCCATAAATCAGCGTGCATTTCTAGATTTATGGTTACACGCTAAGTGATTTTTTTTAAGACCAGGAAGTGAGGTGGGTGGGCCGTGATTTCTAACGGGTCCCCCCCCCCCTGCAGGTTTCCAAGCCGTCGAGACGACAGCACCTGTGGACTGAATGTTCACGTTTCGGTAATCCCTTACAACTTTGACGGAACACGCAGCCCGACCGACTCCAGTGCTCCAAGATCTGTGTGCTCAGTATAGAGTAGCGGGGGGGGGGGAAATAAAAGCGAATGTTGTGCTTCGGCGTACAGGTGAGTATCGAAAAGGTTAGGAAGGAGAAGATAACAAGTTGGAAGTACAGTCGACCCCCGCGTACTCGCGGCCCCCGGTTATTCGCGGAATTTCCCTTAGAACCCAACTAATAACTGTTCGTGGAAACCCCCGCATATTCGCGGAATCGCAAACATCTTCCGCGATTTTTTATGGCTTTTTTCGTGGCAATATATATTTTTTCACGCTTTTTAACGCTAAATTATTAACAACAATATTATAATTTACTAATTTTGTAATATAAATACTAACGTAAATTCAGCAAAATATCAATATAAAATAAACGCTATTGGCTGGAGGTTTGAAAGTAGCCAATCAGAGAGCGTTATCCATTTCTCCTCGCTGCTGATTGGCTGCTGCCCACGAGGCGCTGTCTCAGGCAGATGCAGCCCAGCATCATCCCAGTTTACCGTGTGTAGCTATCTCGAGTGTTGTATTTTTTATTAACTTATTATTATATATTTACTTATGTTTTACGTTATATTTTGACGTTTGTAGGCATTTTTACGGACCACATCCGATATTCGCGGTTTTTCACTCTTCGCGGGTGCTCAAGGGACGTAACCCCCGCGAATACCGGGGGAGGACAACTGTACTCTGAACGAGAGGCAACGAAAGCTATGGAGGGATGTTGCTGGCCTGTAGCTAATTACTGTCGAAGGGAGGGGGGGAGATTTCGCTTTCCAGCTGGAATCTGCATTAAAAGTAAAGGATGAAAACGAGACTGCTTTTTTTATTTCTTTCTCTTTCCCTTGTGTCAACCGTAGACCATCTCAACAGCTGGGAAAACAGGGACTGTGACAGGTCGGCGGCCATCAGGATGTGGAACTTTTGTTTTTTTAAAGAGTTGTGGGTCCTGACGCAGGGTTCCGGGAAAGGACGGACGTCTCTCGCTTCTTCCTCCATCAAAGCCCACCCGACCTCATCGTCGTTGTCGATTTTTACAGCAGCGATCTCGTTCTCTGGAAACTGCGATCTCTGCAACCATCGATGTATGGAAACCTTTGCTGCTAACCTCTGATTTACTGATTCGAAACGTTCTGCGCAGTAACTGGATTTGCCCGATCTTCACCCAGTTAAATCGAAACGCTTTAAAGTAGCAACATAATTAACACCTTCACCTCATCCTGACAGCAGCGTGGTTCTTTCCAGCAGTTCATGCGATAACTTAATCAACATTCGAGCTAAATAACTTTGAGTTTCGGATTTCCAATGTAGTTTTCAACATTTTATATCAGCAACGCAATTTACAGCACTTTCATCTAGTATCGTAACAACCTTTTGACGCAGTAACGTAGTTCACAAATTGTCACCGAAATAACTTTGTCGAGCAACGTACGACTCAGTAACGTAACTTTCATTATATATATCTTATCCATGCAGCACAAGCAATATACCGTCATAGGGTTTTCTAGTATCAATGTAAAACGCACCTTTTCCCGGTTTTCGATACGGTGGTATAAGTTGGTGTTATCTTCTATCTTTGTCGCTATTATGAGGGGATAACTAACCTTCGTGCCGACAGAAGATCAAAAACCTGGGCAGGAGGTCATCGAGACCCAAGAGGATCGTGATGAATGCGATCCTTAGACTGACCTAATTACCGATATGGAAATAATTATGAAAACACACACAAGATAAGCACAAATAATAAGCAATTGCAACTGAGAGACGTGTACAATACGTATACAATAAATACTTACAGTTATGTGAGCTCTTTGCTTTATACAGAGCACGACACCTTGTTTTCCTGCTCCCGTACAGGTTTGTTTAACTATGGAATCTTGCTCCAAAATATGCTGTGGCTCTTTCCATAATTCCTCCAAGGTGTTTGGTTGATGTCTGACTTTCTCAGTAGTCGCATAACCCCAATGTAACCGCAATGGTGTTCATATCAGGAATTTGTGCAGGGCAGGGCATCTCTGTGAGTGCTCCATCAGTCTTTTTTACACGCTGTGTGCTTTCGTCTGATGCGATGTCTCCCTGACGGGACGACACGACGGATGAGAGAGAACCTGCCGGAAGTCGGTATTCTACGATTTTATGAACATTCTTAGGTAGCGTGCAGCTCCACGCTTGTATATTGATCTACCCTCACCCCACGATGTCCCATTAGCGCTTCCGGTCCACCTTTTAAGAAACCGTCGTTGATCAAACAATTCAAACTTTGGATTCATCTGTAAATAGAATTCCTCCTCCATTTTTGGTCATCCAAATTTTTGTTTCCGCTGCCCATGTCAGCCTCGCCGCTCGGCTTCATTTCCTAATCAGAGGTTTACAGGCGGCCATGTTTGAGACCGCTTCGCGTTACCGTGTACCTTGCCGTTCTCCGACAAAAACGTTAACACCCGTACTTGCTGGTAGATTGTTCACGAGATCTATGCTGGCTCGTTGTTTGTCGTGTAGACACCAACCCCCCCGAGGCACTTAACATGAATTCGAAAGAATCTGGCTGACCGCATTTATTGTTAGCAGCAGTACCAGTTTTGTGTGCATCCTCTCCAGAGTCTTGCATGCAGCTCCTTCTAGAGCATGAACCCGGGATGGGAGCAGCCTTCGCCAGCTAAGACTGATTTCTATACGATTATCATTTGGTATTTCCTTTCCAGGAGCCATAGTATTTACCTCACTGCAACGATATCCTACCTATACTTTTATAGTCCTTCCGCAGGTGTGGCACTATTTGATTGCTTGTATGACAACCAATCACAGTGCACTATATCAGCACGTGACTTTACCACGGAGCATTTCATTTTTATACGAGATGTGATTATGTCATGGGTAATTTGCATTTTATACACATTTTTTTTTCTGTTTCCATGGTTATTTCCAATCTCACATTATAGTTTTTTTGATTAAACGTCTAACATTCAAATTTAGTGTGTTCGCTATTTTAATCGCTTAGTGTACTGGAAATTCTCAAAACTGGAATATTTTTTAGTAAATGTATTCTCTACTTTCACTGAAATAGCAAAGTGACCACCGGAGCTTTCCATAATTCTATTTGGTCTGTTTTCTGCTCTTCGCACCTGAGACTGGTTACCAGGTAAACCAGGTAAATTTCCCACTGAAGCATTAAACTCAATTTCTCTTAAATGGCATTTAGTAAGTGATCCGGGTTTACCGAAAAGCATTTCCATTTTATTTTCCTTCTTTTCGGTACTATCACTGACAGATATTCCGGTGTAATCAAACTTATTAATTTTAATGTCCGCTATAATGTTAACATCGTTTGTGTAAACCAGAAACAACACAGGACTGAGAACCAAACCCTGCGGTACGCACCTTGTTGACAGATGGCGGTACCTACTTAACGCTACGCTTTACTGGTGACTATTTTCAAAAAGGTTGGGTGTCCACATCGCAAGTACATGGCAGTCTTCCAAAAAATTATAGATTTTTTTTTTGTGTGCAAAATCTTGCAGCTTGAAACCCAAACGTTTTCGTTTGTATTTTTTTTTTCTTTCACTGCAACTATGAGACTCTCCATGTCGTCGCTAAACGTGAAGTTTATTAATCAAAGTTCCATTACAGTCAATCACTTCTGCCAACGAGTTACAGGCGCATTTACATCGTTTTGAAAAAAAATCTATTCCTGGAACGGATGAACGAAGGCAGTTTCCGTTGGTGCTCGGTTGTTGAAGGACTTCATACGGAGGAAGCTGTCGAGGTGTTTTAAAAGGTGGTAGTGTGTGGGAGAAAGGGGCTGGTGAATAGGCTGGCTGAGGGGAGAACTTTGCACCCCAACCTGTTCAGTTTCTGAAGAGTCATGAGGACGAGCACTGCTGTGGAGCAGGATTGGGCCTCTTCCGTTCACCGATGGCAGCCGGCTGTCGTTGGGAGAGTTTCTGATGAACAACGTTTAATTCACGACAGTACCTTTCAGCTCTGATGGTTTCGCCAGGTTGCAAGAAATTATAGTGGATGACACCAGTTCCACCAGACAGTGGCCATGACCTTCTTTTGGTGGAGGCTGGGTTTTGGAATGTGGTTAGGCGCCTTGCCTCTGTCCAGCCACTGTGCCGATCGTTTGCGATTGTCGTAAAGGATCCATTTTCCATCACACGTAATAATTCGGTCAAGAAATTGGTCGTTTTTGTTTCTTATGACAGGCGAAGAGCAGATCTCCATTGTTGTTCATTCAACTCGTGAGGCGCCCACCTGTCAAGCCTTTTACGCCTTTCCGATTGCGTCAAGATGCCGGGAAACAGTTGCAGTGCTTACATCAAGCTCTCCAGCAATTTCTCGTACTGATTCTCTTGGATCGGCTTCGACTGAGGCTTTCAGATGGTTGTTATCACAGCTGGAAGGACGTCCGCTACGTTCCTTATCTTCGAGACTCACATCTCCTGATCGAAACATTGCAAACCATCGTTTACTCTACACTCATTCGCTGTGTCCTCGCCCCAATGGCTGCTTAATGTTACGAGTCGCCTCCCTTACTTTGTGGCCTGGTTTGAACTCGTGAAGCAAAATGGCACCAAAAACCTCTCTATCCATTCTTCACTCAGAACCCTGCAACAGATATCCATTTTATGATTTTTAAAAAGGTAGGTTTTTGTATGATGTATGACAAAGCTCACGCCACAGAACGATATATAACTTGTCCAAGGACACCTTCACAAGCAGGCAAGAAATGGACCCCAAATTAACAAGATATAAAAACCGACAAAACTTTTGTAACGACCTAATATTTCGTTAACTCTTATCAGTAAAAGAATCGACCCAACCAATACCATTCAGGCTAAACTGGCCGCCTGCAATTACCAGGATCGTATCGATTGACCTTTCCACATATAGCTGCCGGATTCACTGGCTTTCCATTATTGGGAATATCTCTGAATAACTGAAATAGGCAAAATAACTAATGGTTTACAAATAAACTATTAATTTTGTTGTTGTTGTTGTTTCTACTGCTTTTGTCGGACACCCAGGTCTAAAAGGGAGGCAGACCTTGCCAGGGAAGTTTGCCAAATCGAGTCGGCCCCTCGCGGGTATCATCAATGCTGGGGGGTGTCCTTCTAGACCGTAGCGGTTTACCGCTAAGCTGCCGGGTCGCTCAACTGTCCGGCTCGCTGGAACAGACACCACCTGACTCCACACCACGTGACACTTGTTTCCTAAGGCCACGATCCAAAAGAAATGCAGAATTTCAGCCATAGCTTCTTTCCCCCTTTTTTTTTTTTTAATCGTCATTTCCAACGCTCGATCGATGTTTCTAATAGGTTCCGTTAGATCAACAAGTGAATAAAAGGATCTTTCAAACAGTCTTCTTGCCATTCCACTCGATGTGAATTTGTTTGTTGTTGTTTTTTTTTTATAACTGCTCTGGTACGTCCCTTTAAATAAGTTCATGACAGCTCGCCATTTTTAAAGGTGTTAACTTTAGCTATTTTATTAACAAAAACATTGAACTTTTCTCGGCCGCCCATCTTGGTTTTGTTTAGCATCTTACTAAACGGTATTTTTGGAATAGATTTAAAGCAGCTCCGGCTCCACCTCTGATAACACTGGATTGGATGACTCCCGTTAGCATTACCGAGACCTAGCCTATATATTCGCTTTATTTAGCCGGTCATTACCGGTTTCTGTATAATTTATAACCAGCCATCATCAGATGCTACGGTCTTGGACAACCCGGTGTTCGCTTACTAGACTGCTGAGGTTGGGCGCTGGAGTTCGAATCCCCCCGTTGGCACCGTCTCGGTCTGGCGTCCTGCCTCTCTGGCGCGTCCGCGTGGGGCTTCTTCAGGGGAGTTAACTACGTCCCCGTCTCCCCTACACATCCGGAAACGACAATTGCCGGAGACGCTTGCGTCCAAGACTAGTCGGAGTGCGGGGAGCTTTTGGTGAAAGGGAATGGAATGTTGTAAACTCTGACAAAACAATACTCACAAGGCATGGTCTTTTCTCCTTCGAAAAGAGGTAGGAATGGTACAGAGGTATATCCGATTACAGCTACGATGGCTGCAGTAGTTGCTGGCCCCGCCGCCTGCGAGCCGGTTTGTACCACGCAGAGATGCAAACAGAATCAAACACCACGTAATTAATCAGAGAATCGAGCGTAGATTTAAAGGAATTTTAGTCTGAATGTTTACATCTCTGGTTCTCCCAACTCAAACACCAAATGCAGGAGTGGTGGTCTTTATTTGACGAGAGGTATAAATTGAACAGAGTTCAGCATAGATCTATTATCCGCAATTTAAATACGCTAAACGGTTAATAACTATCAAAATCAAATAAGTTTTAATTTTAGACGTTTAAGAAGAAGCCTAATGTTGGCTTTTACAATAGTCAGGTGGTCTGAGCGATTGGACGAAGGTTAGTTAACCTATCTACAATTACTGATACTAGGGGGAGGCAATCGGGAAATCGGCTAAGATTTCAGCGCTGTTAGCTATCAGAAGGAGCGGAATAAATTATCGACAAGTGTGGTTAATAGCGGTAGTTTTCTGTCTGTTTTCTTGTGTGTTTGTTTGTTTGTTTGTTGGCGGTGGTGGGAAAGTGTAGAGGGAGTCTTGTACAAGCCTAGATATCTTCCTGCCCTCTGCATCTACTACGCCAGACTAAAGATGAGAATCGTGGAAACGAAGAATTTTCCAGGCTTTGGAAAAAGACAAAAAAAAAACGATGTTAACGGTCTCTTTGTCTGCCAGGAAGATAAAAAGAATGCTGAAGGAAACTTTATATAAATAAGTGCGTAATGAACTTTTCTACAAAGTATGTCTTTTATAGAGTTCTTCTAACTGTTTTGGCTGCGGGGATTAGTCAAGAAGGCAGAGGTAACCGCCGGAAGGTATACTGTTACCGAAAAAAACCATTCCCAATTAAGCCCATAGATGAGGCTATGATCTACGTCCTGTGCTTCCACCGCCGACCTCGCATGACGTCGATTATAGCCTCTGAGTTATGGGTTTGATTGCGAATTACTGCTCTGTAATAATGGCTCACCTCTTCATCAAAGTCCGGTTGTCGCCCCCTCTGGCTGCTTCGTCAATCGTTTGTCAGGTTCCTGCGAGCCAAAAAAAACCAATAAGGCAATACCGTAAACCTTTTCACAAAATCTTGCCAGATTTTTCTTTCTATTGTTCGGCTTAAACGAAACTCGTAAAAAAGTAAAAAGTAAAATATGCATGTAACAATATTTAAGTCCAAAACTATTCTTCCTCTCATTTTTATGAATATTCTGCTTTAATTTTAAACACCAAGAATTCGATCGGGTTCCACCTGAACGTCTCCAGCAGCCACGGAATACAATCGATTTATTTAAACTTGATTTTAAAATAAAAAAAAAAAAAACAGTTGGTGGTAGGAAGCAACAACGAAAATATCTTTCAAACGGTACGTTCGCCTGTTTGTTAGAATTCTGATTGTCTCCTTCTTCTGCTATACCAATCAGGAAGTGATTTGGCCGAGACGGGTACATACATCCCGGAGATCGGGAGAGAGGACGAGATCGTTAACGAGATGAAGGGGAAATGAACTCTGATCGGACTCAGTTCCATTCGGGCTACGTGAAGAAGCGAGTAGGTTTCCGGCGTTCGTTGGAACCGGTCGGTGATGATGGCGCAAAGAGCCGGACAGAATCTTTACGGTTAGTTATCCCTGAGAAACTATTGTCCGATTTTCGCTTTTTTTTTCCTAAGCCCGGGGAGATGGAGAATATGATTGCAGGTGTGACTTCCTCGCCTCATCGTCTGTTTAATCTATCGTTCTCCGCAGTTTAATTCTGGCATCATTATCACCATCATCAACAAGAACGGGCCGCTTGTCTTCACGGGATGCGACGCCATTGAAAGAGAGCCTCGTTCGGAAGTCCAACTCGCTCAACAACAACAGCAAGCCGGCCTGGTGGGGCAGGTGGTAGCGGGTTAGCTCCGTAAGGGGACCGTTGCTCCTGTACCGGGTTCGATCCCAGGCTGGGGTCGGAGGAGAGTTGTCGCTGATGATCGCCATAGCGTGAAACAGCTGTACGACGTCTCCTTGGTGTCCGACGTGAGAGAGACCTCCCGGGTCCTTGGGGCCCACGGTGTCGGGGGACCGGGCCGTTTGTCGGCTCGACGAACATCTCTCAGTAACGAGGACTCGTCAGAGAACAGGCCACTTGTCTTTACGGGATGCGACGCCATTGAAGGAGAGCCTCGTTCGGAAGTCCAACAACAACAGCAACAGGTTAACTTTCGCACTTTTAATAAGCGATTTCTTTTCAGCGGAAGTCCTACCGTTTCGGTGGTCGGGTAAAGGCGGAAAAGCCATCGCTGGGTATATAAAGGGTCCCGGAGAGGGCGTAGACACCTACCAGCTTCTCTCTTAAACTGTCGTTCTTGTTGTTGTTAAGACTTCCGTGTATTTGTAGAGACGATCGCCCGACCGGGATAGCATCGCCGTGGTCGGTTTGAACGTCCGTCCCTAGCAATGGAGAGAGATGCTGGGGTTGCCGGTTGCCTCGCTCGCTCGTTAACGACTGGCACGGGAATCTACAAAAACCATCGACTCCAGGGACGAGAGTCAGTGACTGCAATGAAAATGGATGGGAGGTGGGGGGGGGGGAGAGAGAGAAACTTCCTTTCGACTGCTCCGGCAGATTTCTCTTTAAAACTAAACTTTACTACTTCAGACGAAGTTGTAAACTTTTTCCTCCTTTTAAAGTGTATTTTCCGAAGAATTCACGACGGTTCAGCTTTAAATGCCTGTGATGTCCTAGTATAAACGGCTGACAGAGAATACATTGATACATGGATCTAGTTTAGCGCGACGAAACGAGTTCCCTCCCTTGAGATTAGCTGTCCATCAAGCGGGTTAACAATAAGTTAGTTGCCCGAAATCTCCGGTGCTTGACTTATACAAGAATCTCGGCTGTTCACTTCATCTGCTTCACGTCCGGAACACGTGACATATCCGCGTTACCCGATAGCAAGATGCCTTAGAAGAAGCTGCCGGTATGTTTCGTATTTCACTTCCTACATAAGACTAATCCCGAAGAATAACAAATGGGGGCACTACGGTAATTGACAGCCGTGGCTATTATTTCATATTGGAAGCCAAAGACATCTGTAAAATGCAGATTGATTTCTCGCAAAATCGCGTACGTGACGAGACGTTATCTTATGTTCTTCGCTTCATTTGAGTCCAGGAGGTTTCGTTACGGTGCGGAGATAAGTAATAAATAAATAGGAGGTGCCCCCCCCGGCCCCTCCCACTTCCAGCAGTGGCGAATAAGATATAATGCGGAAATCCTATTTTAAAGTCGGCAAAATGGTGGACTTTTATAATGTGATTCGCGCGCCCCGTGGCACAAATATGGCAGCCGGTTATGAGGG
Organism: Nautilus pompilius; assembly: GCA_018389105.1. NCBI lineage: Eukaryota > Metazoa > Mollusca > Cephalopoda > Nautilida > Nautilidae > Nautilus > Nautilus pompilius. The sequence continues at coordinate 135,427 of JACATO010001717.1, read as the reverse complement.
AGAAGCTATAGCAGCCAGAGAGCGAGGGAAACACTAATAGTTGCTCGTAATTAGTAGCATCGCATGCCACGAGACCAGTGCCGTTTGCTGAGCAGCTGTTCCCGAACTAGAGGTGCGCCGAGAAGGGGATGGGAGAGGGCGAAGCTGGCCGGTATCGCAATTATCTTCAAGCGAAATTTGACTTTTTGGCTGCTGTTGACGTATATCTTGCCTTGTGGTATAGACCGCAGAAGTGTACTGCCCGCACCCACCTGCAGCCCGGGCAGTACCAGAGCCGCCCGTTCTCGGGCCAGCATACGGAGATGCCGATATATTTCCGCGAGCCTTCGGTCGGGTACAGCCCCCCTGGCGCTAAGAGTTGGGTGTCGCAAGAGTCTATCACCTCATTAATGGGGGGTCGCTTCGGCACGACCGCAGCAGTCGTTCTGATAAGGGTTGTAAACGTCTGATGTAGCGTCGGCGCGGTCCTTCGGTGGCTCTTGAAGTTATTCCCCGGGATGCCGTCCTGCTGCGATTTCGCTGTCGTCACGAAAAATAATGTCCAGTTCTCCGCAGCGAGTCCCCCGAGAACCTCCGCGCAATTTGTTGCCAAGGCAACAAAATGTCTAAGATCCCCTGGGGCACTTTCTTTCGCGGAATACAGGCGGCAACGCTAAATCCCCTGCTTCCGCCTCTCATAAACATCGTACATAGCACAGCGGCTGTACCGTCCAAGATCAACATCATTATCTCCAAAGAGCCGGCGTTGAGCGGCTTTGGCAACATCTTGTAGCGTTGCATTGTGGGAAGGCGCCCTTATCCGTCGCTGGACAGAAAACCACTTCATGTTTCACGCGCTCTCTTACTTCGGACTTTTGATTTTTAGAATCCGCTTAAGATCCCATCAAAAGGGTCGCTGCTAATTATGAAAATTTTAAAAAACCTGTTCTCGAGTCAAGATGATTGTAGCCGAAACGAAAGCTCTTTTGCCCACACAGAAAAGAAGAAAAACAACGACGACATGGGGGGGGGGAACCAAAATGTAAAATTTCCAGCCTCCATATTTACCGAGATAAAGGTTTTCAATAAATGTCGCTAACCCCAATCTTTCCGGTATTCTCTCTAAGCCAGCTTTTGACTACACCGTTTCCGGTCGTGGTTGACGAACTGCCCGGTAGGTCTCCCAGACCTGTCGGGATCTCGGACGGGTTCGTCGGCTCCGCGACCGGCCCCTACTCGCTGAGCCTTTCTGCAGCCAGAGTCGGGGTGGTGTTATTTTTTATTTGTACATCTGAGAACTGACACCTTATTTTGAGCCCCTGAAATGTCTCTGTTGCACGACTCGATGATGCTGGTGTTGCAACACCCGAAAAGAAATTCGTGGGTGGCCATTGCAAATTTGGCAAACAGCAGCCGGTTGGTTCCGCGCGCGCGGTAATGGCGGCAGAACGTTCAGGAAGTTGGTGAAAGACCGGAAGTACGGCGTGCGCACTGACAGGCTTACGATCGGCCACTCTATCCCATATATAGAGGGAAATATTTCGGTTAGCGTGCGCCTTCGGGTCATTACACCTTCTAATCTAAGGAAGGGATTACCTACCTACCATGATGCTGCCTCCCCAGTTTCATAGCGGTGATAAAGTCTGGATGCGTAAATCGTATAAGTAGGTAGTTAGGCTGGTTGGTCGTTAACTAAGACTCCGTACTTCAGAAGCCACCTGTGCAATGCTTTTTAAACGTAAATCAATGGTGCCGATTACATGATATAATACAGCCGGTGTCCAAGTCTAGGAGCAGATACTGGTCCGAATACAGACGGCTATATCAGAAGTCTAGGACGGTGCGTTTGACGGTCCTTCCGGTCGAAAAGTTTCAGCAGGTGTTCGTTGATCGCAGACTGTAATACCACAAAACCGGAGGTGACAGCAGCCGATGAGACGGACTGGTTTTCCGCTAAATTTTATTATAATAAAAAGATCTTCCGGTTGTATTTACTTTTTCTTTGTCGACAAAAAAAGGGTTATGCCTTTTTTGTTTACGTATGAGAGAGAGAGAGAGATGGAGAGAGATGACGTCAGTACAGAAGAGAGAGAGAGAGAGATGGAGAGAGATGACGTCAGTACAGAAGAGCGAGAGAGAGAGAGATGGAGAGAGATGACGTCAGTACAGAAGAGCGAGAGAGAGAGAGAGATGGAGAGAGATGACGTCAGTACAGAAGAGAGAGAGATGGAGAGTTCCACAGTATTTCAAGGTTACCGTCATTTATATTTCAATAAGAAACATTCTCGGAAGTGTGGAGCTCATTCGGTAAACCGATTTACAAGTTTCCGCTTCCCTGGAAGCTATACCGTCCTCCACTCGTCTCCATCGGCTATGGACGATGTTCTGTTCTCTTCTCTCCCGGAACGACAAAATAAAAAAGCAGAGAAAACCTAGAAAATGTTGAATAGTAATAACAGATGAGTGAGCGGCAGTAACCCTTCCCTCGTCTCCGAGAGCGGATAGAGAAATGGGGCGTGGCCATTACTGTCAGAGTGGCTGAAACTGGGAAGCTGAAAAGGAGAAGAGCTGGAAAATTGGAATTCTGCGCTAAACAAGAGCGCACGCTTCTCGGCTCCCGTCCAGAAGACCCCGGAAACGATCTCCGCCATCTTTCCGTCTTGTTTGCATCGAGAATTTTTTTAAAAAACCGCATCACAGACCTGGTTTTTACTTAATAAGGAAGCTGGGAAAATGCACACCTTGATAACTGGTGTTCATTTCCACCTGTGTTATTAATTTCATGAGGTCAGAACTTTCGGTGCAGTAACTGGTCCGGTAAATTAGAGTTAATTAACCCGATGCCTTTCCTGCTAAAAACCAGTTTCACAGAGAACGGGTGCTCGAAGTTGTGGCCAGCGGCGGCGCAGTGGTGCGGTGGTTAGCGCGGTGGGGCTGGTAAGGTCGAAGACTCTGCTTCGCTATCCGTGGGAACGGCCGGCTTTTCAGTGTACCTTTCTAGCATAGGTTTTCCTGGTTCTTCTCTCCCAGCGGATCCAGTGTGTGTATGTGTGTGGGTGTAGGGGGGGGGAGGGGAACTTCCGGTACTCCAGCTTCCTCCCACATCTGAAAATGAAGTGTACTCGTACGGAGTTGGTCAGTAGGCCGATGTCGGGCACTTTCATGCTGACCATGTCCATCTTCGGCCCGGCTACTGTTTCGGACCTCAGCAGTCAAGAAAAACGGGGAAGATGACATCGACTTCACAGCTGCGCGACATAGATGCGCAAGATGTCGGGTTGTTTGCACACCAATATCGTTTGAATCTGTATCACTCGGCACAGGTTGAGCCGCGACAGTAGTAACTCCCTTCCTCGTTAACACGACCCTTCGTGACGACGGGTCCGCGCATCGCTCCGACCCCAGGTGTTTTGTATTACGAGCGAGTTGACCAAATACACAGCACCCCTCCAGCACGAATACCAACAGGTGCTTCTAGGCTGGGGTGGTATAAGGGAGGTAAGAAGTGACGCAGTACACGGTGGGGGGTAAAAAAAAACCCTCACAAGTTGGCTACACACCTGATAGCACGTGATTAACTTTAACATTAACACGGGATAATAAATAGTTAGAATTTATGTTGGAACGGAGGAGATTTTGCTTGGTCTTTAAGCTTCTCTTCTGCCTGTTTGTAGCAACTTCAAGACACGGCTGAGGTAACCGGACAGCAGGACAGCAGTTTTCCAATTTTGTCTCTGTATCGATCAGACTCTCGAAAGGTTTTCTATACAGGGTTACTTGCTAACAACATTCACCGTGATTTGTTACAACTATAACAAATTATAACTAGGGTGGGGGGAGAGTCTTCTTAATATTTGTCTGATTTATATGAAAACTTTGTCGATAGCCGAATGGATTTTCTGGTCTTACTGGCTGGAACTATTTCTCATGGCTTCATCCAGTCCCTCTTCACCGTTCATATCATAGCCATGTCTCTCTCTTCTTCTCGAATGATTCTACTCTATGCTAACTTCATAAAGGTACCCTTAAATATGTTAATATTCAAACACAATTTACTTTATAACTACGCATTTAGTTGTTGTTGTTGTCATGACTTTTTTGTTGTTAGTGATCGGCGCCATAGCTCTCCTGTCAAGGAGGAGATTAGCAGCGGCGCGTACGTCATAAATGTGCAAGATGATGGAGGAATACGGGGTTTTAAGATGCCATTTTCTCCCTTACCTTCACATCAAACGATTTCAAACAAAAGATGTCGTTTTCCGGGTACATGGCGGGTACGACTGATCTACTACAACATGACCACCAGCGTTAGAGAGCCCACGACCGTACCCAGGTAACTCGCTCGGTCACAAGGAACCCACCCCACACTTTCTTCGCTTTACACTTCGAAAATCAGGGTTAGGGGTTCGGCGAGAGGACCTCAACTGACGCCGCCAGTCAGCCGTTCTGCCGGTGGTCATGGCGAGACACCTAGTGGATGTCTAACGGTTCGATCGCCGCTTTATTACGAAACTCGAGACGAGGCTAAGGTTAGGACGACAAAATCGAGTTGGTTTCCCACCCGAAGCCACATAAAGTAGTCTGAAGTGCGTCAGTGTTCACGAGCTCCATTACAATTGAATAATGTGCAAACACGAGACGAAAAAATAGTGCAATAATAAATTACTTTAATTATCCGAACATATTGGGTTTCTATGAATGGCTGCGGCTGTGAGGGCTGTACAGTAGACAAACAGGGTTGATCCTTCATCGATAATCCACCGATTTTATTCCACTTTCGCTTCCTAGCCAAGCGAGTGAATCAAACATTTCTAAAACTCTTCTACAGAAAATTGACAAAAAAACCCAACATAAATCCGGTTTAAACGATTTATTCTAAAGGGCGGAACTCTAATTATGTTCAAATTGTACTTTTAGAGACGTGCCCGGATTTAATAAACTCGAGATGCGATAATAGATTTCTTGTGTATCAATTACTAAAAGCATACACGTCCAGCTCGGATTTTAAACTGCGAATCGAAGAAACCGAACACCTGAATTCCGTATTACGAAACTTCCGTTCCTTTGTACCGTTTTCTTTAGAGTTGCATTGTCTCTTTTATCAGCTCTTTCTCGCTCTCGCTCCAGCTCTCGCTCACTTCTCCATCGCTCTCTCTCCAGCGCTCTCTCCCTCTCTCACTTTCTCCATTTCTCTCGCTCCCTCTCTCTCACTTTCTCCACTCTCTCTCTCACTTTTCTCCATCTCTCTCCCTCCATCTCTCGCTCTCCACTTTCTCCATCTCTCCAGCTCCATCTCTCTCTCACTTTCTCCATCTCTCTCCATCCCTTTCTCTCACTTTCTCCATCTCTCTCTCTCCCTCTCTCTCACTTTCTCCATCTCTCTCTCTCATTCTCCCTCCCTCTCTCTCACTTTCTCCCACCCTCTCTCTCACTCTCCATCTCTCTCTCTCACTTTCTCCATCTCTCTCTCTCTCTCTCACTTTCTCCATCTCTCTCTCTCTCTCTCTCACTCTCCATCTCTCTCTCTCTCACTTTCTCCATCTCTCTCCTCTCTCTCTCTCCCTCCCTCAACTTGAATTCGAAATATTCCATCTATTTACTATATTCGTGTCGTTGTTGCTTACCGAACGACTCCAACAAGGGCCGCGGCCGGAGAACGTTGCAAATTCCGCGCCACGTGGAGCCCGGGCTCTTTCGACCTCGGCAGATGTGGAAGGAAATCCCTTCCCCCCCACCCACCCACACACACGAGGTCGACTGGTGGAGAAGCCATGCCAGGGGGAGGCACGGGTAGCTAATCCGGAAGACCGGAAGTCGGGGAGGAGACCTTTGAACCTAGCTCTCTCTGGCAAACCTGCCCACTGGACTATCACGCCGCCTATTTAATCCTTGTTTTGTAGAATTACGCTGTATCCGGGCCCTTTTGTGTGTTTCGGTTTTTGTTAAAATTAAAGTCTCATTTCCACTGATTTTATCGAAGACGATTCCACACGCGACAAAGCCAGAGTTATAATCGCTCTATTGTAAAGTAAAGCATGAGTTCTTACCGCGCCAGAAGGATTTTGCTGGCTTCTTCTTCTTCTCGGTTCTGAACGAAAATGTATTTCTTAAAAATCTTTTAAACACCAGCCCCCCCCCTGATCTGTCTTTCTAAAAATCTATATTTCATTCTTTTAAAAAAAAACGGATTAAAATTTCAATTTCTCAATTTTTTTTTTAAAAATAATGGACCAATTGGTCTTTTAACATTCATAAATCTTAAAATAATCACCAAGAATGAATTATTATATTATTTCTCATTTTAAAGCCACTTTAGGTTAATCCAACTTGCTGTTGGTTTCTGGTTGTCAGATATCAAGCGAGGATTGTAGCTCCTCCCACTCGAGTCTGACTGACAGACAAAACCAACTGATGAATCGGTTTTCTTGATGATGTAGAAGAATCCGGCGACAAGCGAAAGATTATCCGGAGGCTGAGAGGGCGCGGTCTTACTACTGTTCGAGTCCCAGTCGGGAGCTGGAGAAGTGCATAATACAAATAATAATTTTTTTTTAAAAAAAAGACGAAGACTGTGGATAGTTTCCACAATCGCAGCCATCCGTGGCCGAACACTCACGTGATGTAAAGCTCGGATCTGTGAGAGAAGCATCTCAGGCTTTCTCGCTAATGGCGGCCGTGTTGCGTCGGGACGTTAGGTAGCATAGGGATGTTCCGATAATGTGGATGCTTCATGGTGGCGACGACTCGGCTCATCTGTTCTCTCGGCGCCATGGAAAGTAAGGCGGCGGCCGGAAGTGCACCCCGGGAAATTTTCTGCGACATCTTCGCTGAAAGATCATAGAGACGGAGGAGGAGTATCGTTCCAAAAGGATCGGATAATCCTGGGGTTAATCACGTCAATAAAACACGAGAGATAATTGGATACATTGCATATCATCAGCAGCAGTGAGATGGGGGGAGAATTTGTCTTAAATCCATTTGGAACAGTTGACCCTAAGTGCAAAGACTAACAGAGGGGTAAAAATTGTTAGCCCTTTTGTTATCCCCCCCGCCGCCCCGGTCTCTCGAACAAGCGTAATTTCGTTGTTGTTTGTGGGGGGGTGGAGGAGGCGGCCTCTTCCGGTTAGCACAAGCACGAGAACCCGAAAGCTTAACGCAGGGATGGTCTCACGGCAAAACGGCTTAACAGCGAGGGCAGAGCGGAGCTGCCATCTGCGGCCGACGTCAGTGAGATCCTAACGGCGCGTGACGTCACACATTGTAGCGACGAAAGGTGGTTTCTCCAGCTGGACGGAAAGAGAGAGCGCGCAGGGAAACGAAAAGGGTCAGATAACCCGGAGGACGTCAACTCACATTTGCGATGTGGGTGGCGGCAAGGACTGCCGCGGATGCGGAAGGAAAGTGTGAATTCCACGGAAGTCTTCGCCCAGGTGAAAAGCCACTGTCACACAAAGACATACGGATGCCAGTAAAGAAAAAAACAAACAACTTACCCCTGTAACAACTAGCTACCCTCGATCTCCCTTACACACATATATCGATTGCATTTTAAATTGATTAATTTGATCCGTAAGTTTTTCGTTACTCGCAGTGTTCTCTTATTTATATTTTCTCTTTTTCTCTTTTGTTTTCTCTTTTTTTCTTTTATTTTACCGTGTTTCGTGTGTTTTCGTCTCTCTCTGCCTTTCGCTCTCTATCTGCCATATATATTTTTCAAGGTTTTGTCTTTGTGATTTTCGTTCTGGATTCTCTTTTTGAACGCTTTTCTTCTCTCTATTTATCTTCTGGGATTTTTCTCTCTTTCTCTCTTTTTATATTCTCCATTTTTATCTTTGGGATTTTCATTTTATATGGAGAGAAAAAAATAAATAACTGAAGACTGGGGGGAGGGACAAGGAGACGAATGTAAGGTGGCTGACAAATTCTCACAAATTCTCGCGACAAGTCAGACAGAGGCTTAACCATCCACCGTCCCTTACCTGCACAGCTTGTTTATCAAGAGGAACTAACTCGATTTAATGGAAAATATTGATCGGCATTTGGAAAGAAAACAAGAAGTAGCAATAATGACGAGATCAGCTTCATTTAGATAATCTATGCGAAATTACTCAAGAGAGAAGTAGATGCTTACCTGACATTTCTCTTTTAGGTGAACAGCAGGTGATGGCTGCACTCTCGATTAATGATTCTTGACTTGACGTTTAGGTAAAATCTATAAAACCACCGACAGATAATAATTCTGGCCGTCTTCCTCCGCCATTGCTTACGTCATTAATTAATTCGCCCGAGTGTGCGCTTGTAGGGGACGTGTCCGAGTGAAGACGGGTGTTACTGGCCTCTGGCTATTTCCGGGAAGGAGGGACACTTGCCGATGTCGACTTTACTTTGTCTGTGAAGGTTTGAATTATGACGTCTGGTGGCCTGAAACCCATAACAGAAAAAGAACAAAAGCAAGCAAGGTAGAAAAAATATTAGCGCTTAGATTAGTGGCAATCCCCTATCTCTCGTGGCTTTGCGCCCCTTTGTCAATACCTTTACGAAGACGGGAAGATGTACACTTCAGATGTGGTCTGCATGAATAGAAGAGCGAGTATGTCACGTCCGGTGCCTTCATTCCAACTGTTCCATCCAACAAACCATCTCTTTAACTCGATTACCCCGCTAACCCCATTGCCATACCCACCTCCGCCCCTGTTAAACCTCTGTTCTTTAACATATTGCCGATAGGGGCCATCGTTTGTCAGTATATCTCAGAGTTAGAACGATCTTCACTCAGAGATATCACGTAAACTCCATTCGCCCTCTCTCGGTGAGGGCTGGGACTAATCCTAACCCCAACCCTGCTAACTACCGGCTCTTCTCGATTACGGGACTCTCCGAGAGATACCGAGCAGTAAGGACTGTTCCGCCTTCTAGCCAACCACAACTCCATTCCTGCTTTCGCCAAATTTTATGTCGATACGTTACTGTTAGTTTTATATACGTCGTCTTCCACCGCGCTATCGATGTAGCGTGGCGCTCCGGAGATAACCTCACTGCAAGGGAGACAACCCTGGTTGGGGGGAGTGTTTTAAAAGGCAGTGTATTACGGCGGTTATCCGCTAAAGAGCACTGCTTATCTATCCGGCGCCACAGAGGAGCCAACACTTCGGCGGGGAAATAACTCTTCATTTTTAAGATGTGGCAGGAAAAAGGGGCGGGTAACTCGAACAAAGCCCACACGAATTTATCCGCTAAAGAGCACTGCTTATCTATCCGGCGCCACAGAGGAGCCAACACTTCGGCGGGGAAATAACTCTTCATTTTTAAGATGTGGCAGGAAAAAGCTCATCAGTGTAATCCTTTTGTGGCGAAAAATCCGACCCGTACATTGCCACACACACGAGTTTTGTAATATAATTATTTTCATCCATATATGCAGTCAGTTCAACACAGATACCAGTCAGAGCTTTAAAGCTGGAGTAAAGGGATACAATCGCTGACGCGATACGAGGAGGGTTAACGGTGATTATAGGAGTATACTTTTAAAAAAAAAATAACGTTTCGGCCTCTTAAATCTCTCTCTCTTTATCTTTAAGCTCTGCGTTTATTATTTTCATTTAAATGTTATTTATATATTGTTTACCTTCTTTCTCTGATCGAGTCTCCTGGAGAAAAGACAACGAAGCAAGAAGAGATCACAGGGAGCGTCAGTCCTTTGAAGATTGGCGGCGGCGGCGGCGAGGTCTCGAAGCCGGGGACCGTGGTTCAGAATCCCTCTTTCTTCCCTTTGGCCCGCGCTAATTGCCGCTGACCTTTGGGCATCAAAGGATCTCGGCCAAAAAGGAAGCAGCCTGAAGGCTGGGGAATAAGGGGGCGAACAATCCACTGTAAAGGATGATGGAGGCGGCTGAGAAGGGAGAGCAATTGGCAGCCGTTCTAATATCGCTCTATTGGCCGAGAAATACGAATACAGACAGCATACATTACTGATGGAGGCGATCACGACCCTTTTTTGCCTCGCGGAAGGAGATTAGCCTATCTGTAGTTTTCCGCAATACGTCTTGTTTTGTCTCACATTTACAGTTAAAACATCGTGTTTCCTTTAGCGTTCGATTCGTATTCCTTTGTTTACCTTTTTATTTTTCAGTTAGAGGAATGCTAACTATTCATTATAATATCTAACAAAGGCGTACAAGCACTGAGAATCGGTTTAGGGGTTCATTTATTTATTTTGAGGGCTTAAAAGTTCTGGCTATGGACAAAGATGCGGCCCTGCAAACAAATTAGGGATCCACTACCCCACCCGCAAACATCTGCCCCTTATTCCTCAGATCTAAGGTTTTCTGGTTTACGTGGTGGCGAGCGGTATGGTGGATTGACGCTGGTAGGGAGGGGGCTGAGGGGAGGAGAGGGAAAGAGAACACATAACAAGGTATAGAAAGGCAGCGAGAGAAAATAACGAACGTCACATCGTAGTGTCAGGTTTTCCCCTGGATTCAAAGGATCACCAGGGAATTCTAGGAAATCGTGGACTCGCCCATGAACTATATATATATATATATATATCACGCGGTACTCGACGGCTATAATGTGACGACATGGCCTGCGATCGGGAACAGCGACTGGACATGAAAACTGGCGGACAGGTATCAGCACCTAGTTGACAGGACGTGTGGTCAGGTGGGGAAATACGATCTGACAAGACACGCAAAACTTCTCCGTGACTGACTGACGATCAGATGAGCGCAGCTCGACCATCTACTGCTTCTGTTTGGTAAGCAGGTGACTGACGATGTCCGTTTGCTCAGCCAGACCGAAGATGTGTGTTTTATACAAGTAAAGTAGCTAATCAAGGAACCAAAATATGCGCTTTCCGTATTAAGTCTACGGAATTCGCCTTCTGCCAAAATGAATTTTATTATTAAACTTTCAGGGTTGTCTTACTTGAATAAACTGCCGCCATTTTTAGACGACGAGCTACGCGTCCCAGTCGGTACCTTCTCCTAACCCCGTTTCTGGCCATACTCTTCGTCCGGATCTCAGCTAATTTATGTCTAAGGCGTTTGAGACTCGAAAATTCGTTGTTAAAAAAATAAAAAACAACAACCAAGAATTACCAGAGTAATCTCCCGTTGAATCAAAATATAAGTAAAGCAGTTGTTTCCCTTACATTGACCTTGTATTTATTTACATTGTTTCTGTTATCTCCCCCTCTCCCATTTTTACTGTTGGCAAGAGGCGGCTAATGTCTTAGTCTTTGTGAAGACTCCCTCTCTCTCTTTTTACCATTTTAGAGTCATGAGTTACGTCCCTTGAAAGGTGTCGAGTTTATTATTTTCTCTATTAATTAACCATTTCACGCCGAGCTCACCATTAAGTACGGAGACCGGCCAGCAGTTGAACCATTCCTCCCAGGTATATTAACCACCACCAGGGTGCGGGGAACGGAACGAAATCACGTGATTAAATTTGAGTAATAAAAACACGTGTGTGTGTGTTATTTTTAATCCGTTACCATTATGCCGATGAATGGTTCCATGATGGTTACTTAGTAAAATAAATAGGTTTTTTTAGATCATGAAAAATACATAATTTAATTGTTCTCTTCGCAAAAATCCACAATATTATATTTCAATGAGTGAGTATCGTTTATTATGGGACATTTGGAGTTAAAAATTAAATATGTAGATGAGGCTGCACTGGAGGTCATTAGAGGGTTAAATCACATGACGTGGTTCATCATAGGCCAGTCATAATGCCGCTGTAACTGCTTATCTATCCCCTTCCCTCACACATCCAGTGAAAATGATCCTCGTCGAACGGGTGAACTCATTGGCGGCTGAAAGAACTCGGTATTCCCCGAAAATTTGGGTAGTTCTCTGTGTATCCATCCGAGCCCCAGACACATACCCACGGGTTAACCAGCTGACCAGGAAGCGCTAGTCGGGGTCCCCCCCCCCAACACAAAAAAATCGACTCGCGGCTGTTATCGTCGGTTTTAGAAAGGGAGAAAAACGTTGATGTTTTTGTGTTGACGAGATGTTCACAAAAAAAAGGGGGGGAAGCAGACAGCTGACAAAGACAAATATAACTAACGGCGGCCGGACAAACTCATGTCGTTCGTGTGTAGGCGGTTCAGAGCGTAAATAATGACATTCCCCTTTAACCCTTGACGTGTAAGGTTTCTCCTGACGTCACGTAAACCACGGGGCAGGGAAAGGAAAAGGTTTTCGGATGATTGCCGAACCATGGCGTAAATAACAGAAATACGGCAGCCAGCAGAGTTCTCCTGTGCGTAGTAAGTACGGATGGATAGGAAAATAAAATATTATACATAAAGGTGTGGATAGAAAGAATAAAACGGGAGCTTGAGAGAGAGAAAGAGAGAGATGGAGACGACGACGTTCGTGAGGCTATTAGATCAGTTGTATCATTTTTGCGAACACGCAGCTAGAATAAATAGTAAAGATTGGTCACTTGTTTACCAAAGAGAAATCAGCAAACGAAGCAGAAGTGAACATTGGTCACTAGTTTACCAAAGAGAAATCAGCAAACGAAGCAGAAGTGAACATTTCTCTTTGGTAAACAAGTGACCAATCAGCAAACGAAGCAGAAGTGAACATTGGTCACTAGTTTACCAAAGAGAAATCAGCAAACGAAGCAGCAGAGTGAACATTGGTCATTTACCAAAGAGAATCAGCAAACGAAGCAGAAGTGAACATTTCTCTTTGGTAAACAAGTGACCAATCAGCAAACGAAGCAGAAGTGAACATTGGTCACTTGTTTACCAAAGAGAAATCAGCAAACGAAGCAGAAGTGAACATTGGTCACTAGTTTACCAAAGAGAAATCAGCAAACGAAGCAGAAGTGAACATTTCTCTTTGGTAAACAAGTGACCAATCAGCAAACGAAGCAGAAGTGAACATTGGTCACTTGTTTACCAAAGAGAAATCAGCAAACGAAGCAGAAGTGGACATTGGTCACTTGTGTACCAAAGAGAAATCAGCAAACGAAGCAGAAGTGAACATTGGTCACTGTTTACCAAAGAGAAATCAGCAAACGAAGCAGAAGTGAACATTGTCACTAGTTACCAAAGAGAAATCAGCAAACGAGCAGCAGAAGTGAACATTTCTCAGTGACCAATCAGCAAACGAAGCAGAAGTGAACATTGGTCACTTGTTTACCAAAGAGAACAGCAAACGAAGCAGAATGGACATTGGTCACTTGTGTCCGAGACAATCAGCAAACGAAGCAGAAGTGAACATTCCAGATCCTGTTGGCCATCAGATAACAGACACCGATACGTTCACACAAACACGCCACATATTATATATACTGTATAAGCGCGCGACCTCCATCCACCCATCCTTTCGGTGCATCGGTGATCAAGTGCAGACTTTACGCCAATAATGTATATCATCTTCTTTGGGCGAAATCTAAGAGGAGAAGACAGATTTCCACTAGGCGAGTCAATTTTCATAGATATTTCGCGGAATAGGTTCTCGTTTTTGGACTGAGTGTCCACGGATCAAAAATGTTTCGTTCGGTCAACGATCGCTCCCAGACTCTCATCAACGGGATTCTCTCTCCGCGTTTCCTGTAGAATATTGCTGGAGACTCGGATACAAAACCATCTACTCCACGGTGGTCTCTTAAAAACTATGATCGGAGGGGATCCGTGTAGAATGGTCCCTCTCTTGTTTCACCTTTGGTATTAATGCAGTATGGAAACGTCGTCATCATCATCATCCTCGTCGTCGGATGGAAATTTTTATTTTTAAAGATTTACACGACGTGACGAGTCCCATCAGCTTTAGTACACCAACTAAAGTAATCCCCATTTAATTGCTTTATTCATGGGGTTTAATTTACAATCCGTCACGGTCAGGAAATTTATAGAATTTCTGTAGTTCAATGACTTGGACGGGGGCGAACCCTTTCTGAAGTCCACTCCCGTTACGTAACAAAGTACCCAGATCTCACCGATCCTCGGCCCGCTTCCCCTCTCCTTACAAAATGTAAGCAAGTAGGCAGAATTTCCCCCTCACCTCTTATATACCAGTTTTGTTTTACATTAACCCTTTTTTTTTTAATTGTCTCCTCTATTGGAAGATGTTGACCCAATGTTCGTATTCAGATATATACTGGAATGTCTTGCGAGACAAATTACAGAGAAGAAAGTCCAGATGAGTACAGGTCTCACCTCAGTGATGATGCCCTTAGAAACGAAGTTTACTCCTCAAACCATTGTTTCGTAACAAGCGCAACTAATTTACTAAGGATTATCAGTATATGTTGGTGGGAATTATTGGAATCTAAATAAAAAGCTGGGTACCTATTTCAAATTACTTAGAGAGCTCAGAAAAAACTCGAAGGAACAACAGTTCTAGGGACGTTGGTCACACTTAAGCAGACTTCGTTAATTAAATTAAGAATTCCAACATTAGCGATGATCGAACCACTTATTTCATTAAGTGTACGTAGTCTGGTCTAGCTGTCACCTCTCTGTTACAGTACAATGGGAAGAAGGCTGGCCTTGTGTCTCTTGTTTGCAGGACTGATTTTTGGTGAGTTGTTTTACGTAGAGTGAACTTTGTTTACAATAAATAAAAGCATAGACAGCAGAACACTATTTATGTAATCCCTCCAAAAAACAACAAACCAGAATATATATATTATTAGTATTTGTTTGCCCAGTTCTTTTTCGGATTTGGTGGGATGGTTCTAAGCACATTCTTGTTTCCCATCACTGATCCTTTCCATGCAACATTGGTCTTTAAAGTTCTAGTGTCAACCAGGTCAGAAATCTAAATGGCGATTTGGAGGTCTCCGTTGTTGTGGGGCAATCAGGGGAGACAACCTGTGGTGCTTTCCATTTTAACTTAATTTTTGTGATGGTGTTAATTAAATCTGATTTTAACTATATCCGTAATCATTAACTGCAATAACATAACAAAAATATCTGCCCCCTCCCATCGAACTGGTCAGTTATTACTGATGATTATCTTCCATCCCCTGAGCCTTCAGTCTAAAACTGATGACGATCCATGATCCAGACCAGACCAGACTCCCTAGCTAGGATTTTTTAAATCTAGAAACAACACACTGACGTCATCTTTTACTGTTGCTTTTTAAAACTTGTGGTAAGAAAATGTTTCTCAAAAGGCATAACCTTGGCATATAGTTACATCACGTAACCACGGTAAATATTTTCTTGGTAAACGAGTATTTCAAGAAACCAGAGGAATATATCAAAATCATGAAGTTAGATTTTTAAAAAAATTAAATGAACTGCTTTCTCTTTTTAAACCAGCAGGTAACAAATGTGTTTATTGAGGTGGGGTAAGTATTTTCATAGATGAAGCATCTTCAAGGAGTATATGTAACTTTAGAAATAAACATCTGCATCCTTCTTTCTTAATTACTTCATCTTTCTTTCTTATGCCAAGTCATTATTGGAAATTAATTTTGATTGAATAGTAAACACTGAGACTTGGCACTTAACCAATAGTTGTTAAGTGATAGAACAGTGAAGAGAAGAATGGTGCAGGATAGAAATCTTATGAATTCTGTGCAACATCTAGAAATAGAATCCTGTTATGGTTGAAGAGCAAAAGCAGCCCCCTTAATTATACACATTTTTCTGTTATTGGTTCTGTGTGTGTGCATGCGTGCATGTGAAGGGGGGGGAGGTAAAGAAAGAGAGAGAGAGGGAGAGGAAACAGCTTTGGAAAATAAAACTGGACCCAACTTTACCAGTGCTGTCCTCATCTGTAGCACCTGCAGATTGAAAAGATATCAGGATCTGGAACAAAGCAATGTTTTTATACAACAAAATCTGAACAAACTTATTTCAGTATGAACTATGTGAAGTGGAAGGTAAGTTCTAAGTTCTAATTGTGTCCATTCCACAAACTTTTCTTTAGTGAAGCTGAATTTAGAAAAACCAAAATATTAAAGATAAAGGGCTCTTCTGCACAACCTAAAATCTCACCAAGGAAGGCTTTAATTCTTGTCCAATCCCTACCCCCCACGAGTGTTCAGCCATTTATTTGGCTGCCATGTCTATAGGATGTTGGCTTTTGACAAACTTTTCAATTCCAGATCTAAGTCTTCCTATCAGTTAACAAGTTGGTCAAAAACCTAATTTCTATAAATAAACAAATAAATAAATATCACCCATCCAAAAATTAAGCCTCTGGATAAAAACTTTGAAAATTTAAAGTTCAATGCACCCTCTCTCTCTCTGGTGTGTGTGCGCGCGTGTGCGTGCATGCGTCAGTCAGAGAACCAAGTCGCATTACCCATGGATCTCCTGTATCTTCATTTTACTTTCAATGAGTATCAGTGTGTCCTGTATTCCTCCAACTGTCCATGTAGATGGGAGCTCTTCTAACTGGGAGTCCTGCACGCAGTATTGCGGTCGTCCTTGCTATTACAATCACCATGAATGGGTGTGCCACCACTAGAGCCAAAAATTAAATAAATGACTTACCAAGACATTACCCGTGTCGTCTGTCTCTGACTTAGGCACCACCCTTTCCCAGCATCTTTCTTCATTAGTGCATGGTTAACTAAAGATGATTAATTTTTCTAGAAAACAACAAAGAAACAAATGGGTCGTCCCTGTGCCAGTGGATTAGTGCATTTTGTGTGTATTGTAGTTGCTGCAGAGTTTCTGTGGACTCTGTCCACTGGTCAACTTTGAGTAACGTACAGGATGGATAAGTCACCTGTGACCAGAACTGAATTGACGCCATAAAAAGCCAACAAAAACTATAGCTTGTTCCAAAAGACAGCAGTTTAATTAAAATTCGTATCCTACCCATTAGGTAATGTATCTGATGTGCTGGAAGATGGGATATGCCTATCAGAACAAAATCAAACAACAAGCTGTGAGAATTGGCAGCGTTAGACAATAGTCTGCAAACTGTAAGCGTCTTATAGCCTTGCTCTGGCTCTAATGTCAGAACACCACAACTGAAAAAGGAAAGTTCCCATGGCGATAGACCGTCCAAACTTATCAAACAAATCACCGCATTAAGCTTGCCCCTGAGAATTACTTACCCTCCATTATCAGCTTTTTATAAAAATAAATACATTCTGGCTGAAAGGAAAACTACAGGAGTAGCAGGATTACTCTGGCAACTCGGACGATGGGGAGAAATGAAATCATTTTAGAACTGGAGAAGAGGGTTTTATGGCGAAAAGAAGTTGACACAAATGTTTGGAAATAAGCTTACACTACCCGGCCAGTCCACTGTCTAAATGACGATATTTCGGCCACTTATAAAACAGTTTATATTATTCTACATGTACAGTTTCCAAAAACGGATGAGAAAGCTGCCAATTTATGCAATTATGGAAATACTACAAGATAATTTCACTTGTTAATAAGGCAGTAGTAGACACCATTACTAAAAAAAAAGGAATGCGTTTTCACTCATTCCTGCTACAAATTCAATGATAATTCTAGGCAGGATGTTATTACCACCACTATTACTATTATTAGTATTATTATTTATATTTGATGATAATTTCACCATCACAGGTTGCTAGATTTTAGCTGAAAGCAGGCGTCAGCCTGAACACACTTGTCTTCCTTTGATTTCTGTTTTTTTCCAAGGGAAATTACCTATAAACACCCACTTCAGCTGCTTTTTACCTTCAATTAAGTTTGGCAAATGTAAACACAAATTTTATTATTATTATTAAATGATCAACATAGCAAAGAATGTTCAGCTTGACTATCGTATATACATTGAGTACCCAATTTTATAACTCATTCCACAGCTCAAAACAACTTAGTGTTACATAAATTCCAGGAACAAAATATTCCAAATATGACATTTGCATGAACAATTATTATCCCTTGTGGTATTCTGCAAGAGATGGGTTAATATATATAAATCAGATCTTACCAAACATGTAAGGTGATTGCTGGTATGGATGCCTCTCAAGGGAACAATGTTCCTTTACCTAAAGTTACTCAACGGTATACATCAACCAGTTACATGGTCCAATCACTGCTGTGCACGAGAGCTGATCGTTCTTCACGCAGAATTCATCGAGTCAGTGCCGGGAAATCACTCGCAACTTCTTGGACTCAAGGATGCACTCCGTGGCCTTCGTGTCCAGGTAAAGCAAAGCATTCTCGGACAGTGGGCTAGACATATTACCACTCCTGTTCTTGTCTGGACTGGCTGCAGACCTGAAGTCAAATGACCAGTTACCACACTAGGAGACAGATTTGTCAGATTTTTTTTTGACATCAGGGTAAATGGATGATAAGCAACTCCCGCCACGATGATGCATGACAAAATAAATAAATGAATAGCAATAGTAGTATTTAATAAAAGTCCAATCTGTAAAATCCCTATATCTTTTAGGATATTTTTCTAAAGTTAAACACATGAGGAAGACACTGAACTGCGTCAGAACCAGAAGCACACCACAGACATAAGTAAATCCCTGGCATGACCACTACCAAACCAAATACAACCAGTAGAGAAGAAAATTAAAAAGAACCGTTAACCCCCTGTAGGCCAACTGAGATGCAAATGCACCGCACTTACCCTTCAACCCTGTATTGCTTGGCACGAGTTGAGCCATAGCAGTTGTGACAGACAGGGACAAAAACCTCACACGAGCTGATAGTCCGCAGTCAGTTCAAGAGTGGGGTGGCGGGGTATAATTCAGATAAAAACTAAAGGGGTATCAATGGGTTAATTATAAATAAACAATACGAATGTGATAGAACACTTACAGTAAAGATCTTTTAGAGAGGGTATAGGCCTGCAATAACGGCACAAAACACTGAAATCAGATACCAACGACGGAATGCCGTTTCAATAACAAAAAAATAGTTGACAGATCAAAATATCCCCGTTAATACAAATTGAAAAAGAACTCAATTCCTACGGGCGCAAAGTCAGAACAACCCCAGCTGACTACAAATACAATGAAGGTGCTATTAATCACCTTACATTTGATTAACGTAGCAACATATATAAAAGATTAGTTTCTTTTTTGTAAATTTAAAACGATCAAAGGCACATCTTATCGAGATTCTTTACACAGGACAAATCACATTCCTATTTTTTAATTGATATAATGCATGGTATACCACACACACACAGTTATATTTATAAAATAAGTCTTTATAATGCCAGACTGCACCCAAAATCGTATATATGCACTTTGAAGCTTTTACTTGTGGTCAATGAGGCTTTAAATGTTGTATTGTTAACAATAACGGTTCACTTTTTAACCAGTGATGGCCTTTCACGTATTACCTGCAAACACCTGGGCGTGTGAGCGTGCATATAGTTTAGAGGCTGCGGCCTGCACCACAACCATACTCCAGTGTAACCTGGCATCGAGGTACATTTAAGAGCAGACCAATTACAACCTACATTAGCATAACTATTATCTGGAAAAGCAATCCACCAGTCGGCTAACAACCAGGTACCTGTTTACAGCTAGGAAAACAGGCATCTGAGATGAGGAAACTTGCCTAAAGGTGGTGTCGCCCCCATCCAAGGTTAAACTACAGGTAGACGTCACGTGGTATCTGTGTGGCGTGAAGTATAGTCAGGAATATCGTGGCATCTTCAGACTTTATATCCAAGTAGCTGACTGGAGGCAGAATACAATAAAGGAAAGTTGTTTTTGTCACTAACATATTATAAGCCTGCTGATAGGAACTATGAAATATGTATCCGTGTGTGTGTAAGTTGTGAGTGAAGGAAATTAAAACTGCAGCAAAAAAGGTTAACTGTGTGCAGTGAAAATGTAGTTTATTAAGCATAAGAGAAACAACTCTCTGCTCCATTTAATACAAGTGAACAAATTACACTGCCTTACCCCCAACTTTTTTTTTTAAATATTCCACTCTGGTGGTCTGCCTACTGGACTACTGAGTTGGAGAGCCTGAGTTCACATCGCCATCAGAAACAGTTCAGTTTGGCAGCATGCTTTCTTCCTCCTTCTTCCCCAGCCAGGAGGGTTAATTCCTAACTCTCCAGTCCCTCCCCATCTAAATATGGAGAGTTCTGCTGAGCATAAGGCACAACTCTTAAAGAAAAATCTCTCTTCTAAGTTCACTTAGGAAAGAAGGTTGTTTCCCCTCAAGACAGATCCTAGCACCATCAACGGTCTTAGATTTACATGCTAAAGTTGTTTTCTTTTTTAATTCACAAATTTGGTTGAAAAACTTTGGGTCGATATTTTAAGAGATTATAAAGCTATTCAGTCCAGTTGTAAGTCATGACCAACAAAATATCGTACTCAAAAGCGTGCTATGCCAGGAGCTAAATTACAGTATATTATTTGTATTTACTTAAAAAGTCCACAGGCTACTAGAGGAATTTGTGAATGCATAGCTTTTCTCTGCATAGTGAATAACAAACATTAAAAACATGTTCAAAACTAACTTTTCTACTGCCCTTTTGAGAACCCTTTACCCCTAATTTTAAACAACAAGACAAACTACTTCTTTCTTCCTTTTCCTTCCACATATCAGCAATGGCAACACAGTTCTCTTTCCATTCAGGCTTCTTTTTTTTTTCTCAAACAAAGTTCTTACAAACTAAGAATTTTAAGGTAAACTTTTTTTTCCTGAGATCTACTGCACACCAGATCAGATCAGTGCAGCCCCCAACAGATTTATGTCTTCAGTGTATCTTGGACATTCGCTGAGAGTGTTCAACAGTTTCAGCCATCTTGTAAATGGGGCGTGTCAATGAAGTCACCACTCCTATCCTTTTTGGATACGCATTTAGAAAGGAGGGAATAATCCATACATAATCTGCTAATCTGTACCTGCAGACTGCTGGCAACTTGTGGAGATCTCTTTGCACAGTTGTTGATTCTAAGTTTCTCAAATCAAGGAGTGGGTTGCTTTCAGATTCAACTCCACATAGATCCTTCAGTTTTTGGTTGATATGTGCTTTTATTGAAATAGTATGTGGTCTCCAAGACCAACTCCCAATTGTAACCCACTATGGTGATATCAAATGAAGTGGTTATAATAACACAAACAAATTATACCCATGAACAATTAAAAAAAGACTATATATATATATATATAATGCTTAGCATAAATCTTTAGTTCAACAAAATAACCACCTTTGGCCATTATAACAGCTTTGTGACATTGTTAATTATCAAAATAATCAGCTGATATGTATTGTCATAGCTAACTGGGATCTCTGCTTTGATACATGCAAGTTCAATGGGCGATACATCTGGGGATTATGCACTGATACTATTTTTGTTCCTTGCATTCACTGCAGCCTTTGCATGGTTTAGAATCAGTGTCACGCTGGAAGAGACTGACTAATAAATTTCACACCAAAATATACAGCTTGTCTTTGAAGGATACTGCGATGGTATGTATAATAGTTCCTTCAATTCTGTGAATATCTTGGGGTAAATCCAACCCAAAATGGCCCAAATCACAGCACTCTCCCCACCTGTGTATGTTAGTGTGGGAACAATGTACTGACTCAGCAATCTATTGCTATATAGATACACTACCCTTTTACCTAAACAACTCAGACTTTGATTCAGCTGGCTATGGAACCCTTTTCCATTCATCACTTATCTATTTTTTAGCTTCATCTGCATCTGCAGCCCTTAACACCATCTTTTTATTGTTTTCTACATTTACATAGCCATTTACTCTGGCAGATCAAAGGTTCCACTTTATTGTTGAAACAGATACTAAATTTACTCTGTTGCCAATCCACATAAATTCCATATGGAATAGCAAGATTTAAAACTTACTAGCCTACACAAGCAAAAGAGCAAACTTTAGAACTTCAAAGTACAAACCCCAGTAGCATCTGTCGTCTGTGCAGCTCATGTCGTAGCTGAAGAGAGTCCATCTTTGGGCTGATTCCCCGAAACTCTAACCAACTGGATGCTGCCTCTTGACAGCGCTGCAGCCTCAGGAGGGTTAGCGTGCAGTTGTACACAAGCGTGGGGCTATCTGGAACCAAACCACTAATTTAATAACAAATTGCATGTTGGAATGTAAAGAGAGCATTTTTATAAAGTATACTTCATATTTAATAAATTAAAAAAAAAAAAGAAACAGCATTTTAAATATGAGTTACCTTTCCTTCCTTAGAGGTGTGTAAGGGTTAAGATTAAATGCAACTTTATCATTTGAGTTATCTTTCCTTTTTTATCACGTGGTGGGAGACATTTTACATACAATTTAATTGAAGACTGAGCCATTTCTCCAAAAAATTACATCAAAAGTAAATTGTGTGGAAAATGTCTACTTAAGTAATTTGCTTACTTTGGCAGTAAAATACAATTATTAAACCTAAAATCTGTACAGATTAGGCTACTATTATAATTGATTTCTTCAGTTCTACCTGGACAAAACTGTAAAGCCAATCGAAAGTAGTGTAGAGCCTTCTGATACTGCCTCTCTTGCTGTAGGACCACACCCAGATTGTTGTAAATCAAACTCATCAAGGTAGACATTCTATTCTCTCTCTGAGATTCACCAGCTGTAGCCTGGGAAGCTGTAAGAAACATTTTTGAAAAATAACTAAATAATGATAATAAATGAATTAATGAAATAAGTTGTTTGAAAGGGAGAAAGTTGTCATGTGTGAATGACGACTCACTAGAAAGGCCAGCATCATCAATTCTCTTCCTTTTCTGTTCTGGTTCGCCAAATTTTGATAGGTCCAAACATTCAGGCTTCAACCGCAGACATTCTTTGGACATGATGTCAATTGCTCTAAAAAAAAGAAATAGAAAAACCAATCTCTTAAAATCAGATACATAGATGGAGAATTATCTTTGCTTTGCCCAATCCAGAGAGATTTTTGGAGTAAAGCTAAGGTGAATTACAAGACCCAGCAATGTAAATCAAATTTTCACTACTTCAACATATGATTTGATTTTGCTTTATTTTATGAAGAAAGAAGTGCCGAGGTTCAAAGAATTAAGATTTTCTAAAAATGTAGGTAATTATATGTAGGTTATTTGTGGTAGTTTGCCAATTGAATGTTCTGTCCACTATAAACCTGATTCAGTTGTATTATAATATTACAAGAAAATGACAAACCTAAATTAAAGAAAAAGAACACTAAAGTTCATAAAGGTGCCACTACTATTTGTGACCCAGTTTCAATGCTAAAATTAAAAAAAAATAATCACCAAATGCTTATAAGAAATTATTTTCATATCAATACTTTGTGGACTTCCATCAGGTTTTTCAACTCTTGAAGAGTAGAAAAAAGTCAAGTCAAAACTCATGAACAGTATTACAACATTCTAATGCGCAACAAAATTTCAGAGGACTGTGCACAACTCTGACATACATAAAAGTCATTTGTAGTCTTCTAGACAGGAGAGCTATGACATCATCTGTGCATGCTTGAAAACTTACTTAAATTTCCCTAATGTGAATGATACAGGTAAGTTATTACAAAAATATTTTATAAGTACATAAATTTAACTATTAATGCACTCCTATGTTAAGAAAGAAGAATAACGACATGCTTTATTGGCTTCCAAATAAAACACAAAGAGCAAATGATAAGGCTGTGATTCTGTCACTCACTCATTTAAGCAGTTGATAGCTAATGGAGTCTTGTTCAGATGAATGAGAGCATCACTTTTATGCAGCATCACATTAGCAAAGACTTCAGAAAACCCCTGCATCCCTGGTTCATCAGCAGGTGATCTGTGGCGTTTTCTTGGTGTGTTAACATTGAGAGAGAAAAAACTGTCATTTCTCTCGCTAGGAGAGTCAGCCTGTAATCTGTCAGCATCTAGCAGCTCTGCTCCCTGGGTACACGTGAGGCTGGACAGCACCCAGTCACAGACACTGATGCATTCTGTCCACTGACCAGCAGATAGGAGAGAGAAAATTGCCTCCTGGTAGATATCCACAACGTTGGGCAGACAAATCAAGTTGTCGTAATAGGAATCCTGAGAGAAGTAAAATTACATAAACTGAAGATTGTCTATAAAAAACAAAACAAAACAACATTCAAAAGCAGTATATTATTATTCACATCTCAGGTTTAAAAAATCAGAAGTTTTATTATTGATATCTTTTTGAAAATATGAATATTTATGAAGAATATTTATTTGACATTGCATTTTATTGAAATGTTATCTTCACCTGAAACATTAATAACAGTTTGGTGAACTATTCCTATTTTCTTTAGTACAGATTAGTGACTGGATGCTTGGGGGGGGACATCTTCAACCCAAAAATGAGACAAAACTGAACAGTCCATACTTCTCAAACATGGCAACTGGAAACATCTGCCAAAAATTCAATAAAAGATTTTCAGGCAATGATAAAACAAAAATAATTACACTCAGTGATAATTAAACACAAAAAATGTAAATTCTTCAGATCTTTGCATTTCAATAAAAAAAAAAAAATGGATATTTTTTCCAAATTATTAATGAGAGAAAAAACTTGCTTAAGCAGGAGACAGCCAAGAAATCTACACAATGTAAAATTTTCATATCACATTTACTAAGAGGATTTATGTTATTTTTAACAGAGTAAATAAATAATAAAGAATAATACTAATTTATTGCAATGATAAGTAACTTTTTGCATATTTAAATCTCAAGTATTTCATTAATTATTTTTGATGACTAAATTGCAGGCATTTATTTAACACTTCATATACCACATTGATTTTTACCTCCCTTACATATACCACTTGGGGTCACAGCCTAGAACTGGTTCTAATATGTAGACACACCACTTGTAATGCAAAGCATTTAGGGGTTGGAGTAATATATGAATTTGTTATCACAAAGGGTTATATTAATGAAGCATATAGCCCCTATGGCTCAATCTGTGCTGAGTAATACAGATTTTAAGGGTGAGTGTTAAACTGTTTAAAGGTCAGATAGAGGCGGAAATTTTCCTGTCAACAGGTAGTACAAATCACAACAAAGGCCAAAACAGGACTAAATGATGTGAAAGTGTGAACTTAAACCCTCAAGCAAAGTTAATAAGATTGTATGTGTAAGGAAAAAATTCTCACTTTCCCCATACAAGAGTCTTTCTTTCAAATAAGCATTAGGCTTGTTAAAGCTGGTAAACGGATCAGTTGCCTGTCTTCTTTCCACTTACTTTATAAGTCAGGTTATCAATGAGCACCGTCAGCAAATCCAAGTATTTCTCTGCTGCATCTGCAAACCTGGACAAACAACAAAACAGTGTACGGTAATTGAAAATGTGAGTTAGAAAAGGGCAACATAAAAAAAAAAAGGGAAAGCTTCAGTCAGTATCGGCATGACTCTCTCCCAGAACTGCTGAGGGACCCATCACCCATTTTCAGATATTTTCAGCCATCTGTTTCTCCTTAATGAGGAATCTTCTCCTGTTGCAGCCTTCTTTCCAACATGAAAGTGAAACTAGAAAGAGTATTTTTAGGCAGGTATGTGTGTGTGTGTGTGCGTGTGCGTTACAAGCACTATCTTGCACAAATCTACCCACCCATCAATGGCTGACTGACACAGTTCTTGTTCTTGATGTGTCATGCATCAGCTCCTACAATAAGAGGAGACCTCTCTATGTTGGTGACAGCCCTGGCGAGGGAGCGTGCACCATACCACAAGGGGCCTGGCATTTCCAAAAACAAACTGGACAGTCCAGCAGAAACCCAG
This sequence comes from Nautilus pompilius, assembly GCA_018389105.1. Taxonomy (NCBI): domain Eukaryota; kingdom Metazoa; phylum Mollusca; class Cephalopoda; order Nautilida; family Nautilidae; genus Nautilus; species Nautilus pompilius. The sequence continues at coordinate 109,795 of JACATO010001717.1, read as the reverse complement.
GTGATCAGCTGATGAAATAACCATACCAGGGACATACCCAACCAAACCAAACCAGTTTCAACCAGGAATCAAAACTGCCCCTCAGCCCTTGCAGTCCAGTAGGTCTAAATGCTGGGGCTGTCAGTTGTGATGCTCTCACACAAAAAACAAACAAAAACAACAAATATAAGGAATCTAATTACTATGATAGAACCATCATACTTTTGCTTCATATAGCATCTCTTTGCCAAAAGATACAGTGCCTGGCTTAGTGAAAGACAGGGAAATGTTGAGACTGCTAGAACAGATACTGTGCCATTTTTAGCATGCACACTGTAGTCATCAGAAACCATCTTCTGGTCTTCCAGGGCCTAGAAAGGAAAATGATAGATATATCACTGGTCAGGTAATAGAATGAAATTCAGAGGTGATTTTTTAAAAAATTTTTTTACAAAATCTATCTAACTTGTTTGCAACTTACTAAAGCTCAAATAAATCTGCTTTGTTAAGGCCTATTAATACAAACTGCTATAAATGCTGTATAAAAACATAAGAAAGTTGCTTTTCCCATTAATTAGGTTTTCTTTAGTGGTAGTGTTTCAAATGCAGACATGGACGTACTTTGTGTTAAATATGTATAGAAAAGGGCATTCTGGCTTGTAAGGGATGAGATATTCCATGAAGCAAACTACAATCAAACCAAAATGTTGCCAAGCACTGCAGAAAAGAATTTTAAAAGATTCTCTGAACTTCTGACAATAGGAAGAGCAGAGGCAGAATGCCATTATTATCCTAAAGTGATACTGGATATTTAAGGTTATGTTCTTTGTGTGACTGACAACAATCAAGTAAAGATCTTGTAAATAACCTGGCTGCAGATACAGGTATGCCCAAGAACAGTAAAGATTAAACAAGCACAAAGTGGTCTGAATGGGTGTGTTATAGTTTGAAATACATTTTCAGAGAAGAGGAAACAGAGCTTAAAGGAGTGAAATGGGCAGCAAAACCTAAATAGCAAGATAAGGATCATGGGAAAGTAACTCCTGTTTATGGATGAATCAGAATTTGAGTTATTTGGAAACATCCAGTATCAGTTTGTTTGACAGGGCAAAGAAGCAAGGTAAAAGCCAGTGTACAATGTGTATGAAACGTGGAGGTGGATTAAACAAAGTCTGTGGTTTTATCTCTGCAAACAGGATCACGGATATTTACAAGACTGACAACACTTTAACTGCTGCTAAATACAAGCAGATTCTTATAACTCATTGCCTTTCCCCTGTTGGTTCAGCATCAATCGATTCATGATAAATGACCAACTCCAAACTGGATCAAATTCAAAGTACAAGCACAATTATTTGAGCTTCTGGGGAAAATCTATGTAAATATACACCAATAAGTATGACAGTGCTTATGCAAGTTTGGTAACATCCTGGGAAATTTTTTTTTTTTTTTTAAAGAGAGAATCCTGATTATTTATATTCCAGTGATCCAATTCTAAGGCAAGGATCTCAGCCCATTAATTATGTTAATCCAGGTTTAGACCAAAGGGTACTATTACATGTTGGGCCTCATATGCTGATTTCTCAATTTAGTCCTTTCATTCACTTGAGTTGTCACACCTGGATGCTTGCAGAAATTAAACCTTTGGTCTGAATTATAACTTTTGCTTAGTTATACACAGATTATCTTGGTGAAAGGCAGAAATGCTTAACAGAAACTGTACCATCTTTGGTGCAACCTATTCCCAACTCAAGCCCTCAGCCTTATCAGTCCACCACTGGACTACTGTGCTGCCACTAAGAAGACTGATGCATAAAACCCCAGGAAGGTCAGTAGACTACTGATACTTATGTGCTAGTTGTTGCTCGTAAATGTTCTGCTAAGTGTTTTAAGTGTAAAGGTAAACATAATGCCATGTGTTGCCCATCTAAGTTACAGAGCAAGATTAATGTTGAGAGTGTGGGTTTTGCAGAGCTCTGTGTGTATGTGTCATTAGTCTCCCGTGTCTGGGACATTTTTCCGTACAACTAGCTTTGCCATCTTCTTCCCTAGCCGCCAGTGCTGCATGCCATGCCCAGTTACCATAAGGAAGAGCAGCAAGCTAACCACCTGGTCTTGTAAACATGGCAGTTTAATAAGAAAATGAAATTGAATCTCTAGTGCTATGGGTATGGTAAGGCAAAGTCTGTAAAATAGCTCAAAAAATCCCAACAGGGCCCAACCATCCTTACTCACAGTCACTAGGAAATTGAGTGCTTCCAGTTCTGCATCCACCATCATCTGAAGCCGGTACTGCAAGGCAATGTTGTAGAGTGGGATGAAGAAGCTGAAATCTGCTTCCAATGCTTCCTTGTACTTCTGGATCGCCAGAGAAATCTGGCCCTATTGTTTACAAAAGTAATGCACATTAAACAATGCTGCACTTGCTGTTTTACACAGCATGGATAGTTTAAGAAATTCTCGCACATCGAGATTCATCGAAGAATAACTCGTGAAAATCCTGAGCACATACTTAAAATGGAAGGGAACAGAAATAAAATAAAGCACTTACTTTACCCTAGAAATTCACATGATGTATAACACGCAAAAATGTCCGAGAGACAAGTGCCATCCTTTCCAGCGGATAAAATTGCATGGTCGGTCAAATGAATGAATTCTGTTTCTAAAGATTATCGCATTTCTTAAAGTTAACACTTTTATTGAAAATAAAGGATTAATTTGACTTTCCCCAAAGTTTCTAGACTTAAATTCTTTATCTCAAAAATAATTCACAACCAATAACTTTCCACTCTTATATTAGTGAATTTGTTTTCAATGACTCACTCAACATAATTCATTAGAATTTATTCCTTGTAGATCATATAAAAGGCCGGAGGTAAAAGGTGGTGAGAAAAGTGGGATTGGATCCAGTCCTCAGCCATTTCTATATAAAGATTTCATGCAACATTTCCAATAGACAGTAACCACCAACTTCTGTGTCAATAAAACTCTATTTTTTTTTTTTTGACCTTTGTACAAGTCTCTTTATGGAAACACAAGCAGCAGCACTTGTTCTTTAAGTTCAACTACCCACAATGTACCAAAATATAGATCTCCATTTGTTAACACCCATGCCATGCGTTTTAAGACCTCAAATTTGTTTTCTATAGAGAAGTTTTATTTTAATCCATGTATACCACCTGGAGTACATTTGCATCCCAGTACCCTTCAAATCTGTATCACTCAGCACAGGTTGGGCCAGGGTGGCTGTGGAACACTGTACCTTCCTCGTTAATATAACTGTGTAATGACAAATCTGCATAACCCCATGTTTTGAATTATGGCTGTTGACTAAAAGTGCAAATGATCACTAGTTAGTGTCTAGTCCAGGGCTGGGAGGTGGCAAGGCCAAAGCTAATGTGGTATATGGAGAGTTAACTTGTTGGCAAGAAGTGCTGGCCACACAGCGAGATAAACTTCTGCTAAAATCTGGGCCCAATTTAACAGGTGCTCCATTCAGAAGAAAACTGAAGTCCGTTCAGACAAGGGCTTTACAGATTTGAACCACCACTTACCAGTTTTACCAAGCAGCATCCCTGCAAATTTAGTGCAGCAGCTTCACATCTTGTCCTCTTTATCCCTCTACCTAAGGCCTCCTGCAAAATTGCCAAGGCAACTTTCATATCCCCATTTTTATATGAAAGAAAGGCTGGAAAAAAAAAATTTTTTTTTTTACGGTAAATAAATAAATACAAGTCAAGTTAGGCACAACAAAATTTTTAATTTAAGTGGGTCCACATATTCAGAAAGCAGGGGGGGGCATTCCGTTTGTCAAGGGTTAACTGGTGTCAATGCTAAAACAACAAAGTAAAAACAGTTAAGTGTCCAACTTATCTTGGAAGAATCTTTAAAAACACCATCCCTGTTGCCAACAATGCTCATAAAGACTTACTGACAGAATCTTGTAGGCAAGTACCAAACATTTCCACCATGGAATGTATAAGCTAACTTTTTTTCCTTCTTCTTCTATGACTGGATTTTAAAAAAAAAAAAACAAAAAAAACACACACAAAAGTAGCAGAATAATCTCTTTGTATGTTGACTTGTGTGACTGCACAGATTCTGTGATTCAAATTTCAGAGTCTCAGAAATCTGCCAAGGGATTCTGCTTCATCAGTCTTTGGAATAAGAGATGCTGTAATCACGAGTTCAAACTAATGAGAAGCAATGCACTTACTCCAGACCATCATGCAAAGAAATTAATTTGCACCTGCTGACTTAGGTTTAATTCTTTAAAAATAATAAAAAAAAAAAAGAAACGGTTTCAGAACTTTATGAACAATACCTCTGGCGTAGCTGCCATAGGACACCCATGGAGTGACTAAGAGGCCTTCTAGGTCAACATGAGAGGCACCCAAACTGATATAGCACAAGGATTTCATCAATGCGATCATGTCATTCGTTGCAATGGCCTTAGAATCATCTTCCATGGCTTCATTTGAAAGCTCTTCACAAGCAAAATGCACTTTCCATTTGCTCCGCTCCTGAAAGACAAAAAAATTTTATCGTATTGTTACTGTTGGGTCTAGCACAGCAGACCTAGGACGGAAGCCTAGCTAACCAGATACATGTTTCTCCCTTCCGAGGGTATGCAGCTAAACTGGCCATCTGCAACCGCTGAAACTGTGAACATTTCCAATGAAATCTCCTCCCATTGATCTCTCATATAACAAATCGGCAACTTCAAAATTTCCCGTCATTCCATATAGGCCAAAGTTCCCATGCCTCTCACTTTTCAAGACACTTTCATTGGAACCCATTCCAAAACTATCCATATATTCCCATGATAAAAAACACCAATGAACCATCGCATTTTAGTTTATCTAAAAGACAGCATCTTTCTTTTTTTCTTCTTCTTCCATAAATCATCACTGAAACAAACTACAACTTTGAATATATAAATGGAAACTGAAAACCAAACCCCTGGCAATTTTCTCCACAGCTTTCCACACCAATACTGAAGAGAAGTGACCAACCCCCCTGACTCACCTTCAAACTATTCCTGCTTTTCATCTTCAAAGTCTGAAGACAACCATCTGCTTCCTTCATCTTTCCCTGGCTCAGCAAGAAAACTGTCCACACGCACAGTACGGGCTTCAGCGGATCACCCGAGCCTTTGGGTAAAAAAAAAGTTTTTTTTTTTTTAAAAAAAAATAATAAATACCAACTATATAACTTATTTTAATTTAGGTATGGAGAAATATTCCCCACTTGCTGCTGCAATGGATGCACAGGGTTTTGTAAGCATAAAGAAGAAACTGCTTAACCCTTTGAGAAGTGTGTGCCCGTCGTAGAGTTATAGGGACCAGAGTAACCCCCATACGTGTTTCCCCCGTCCAGAAAATGCGAAGCAGCACCAAATTTCCCCGAGTTAGTGTCGAAGGAGCATCAAGGTGACTATGGCTGAAGCTGATGGACAGTGGGGGGAGGGAACTGACCGTCATCCCCTGCTAAGCCCACCATCCCAAGGGTCCTGCGAATAATGGACAGCGCACAGCTGAAGTCTGTCAGAAACAATAATAAATAATAATAAACGATATGGAAACTGTACCAGATTTTCCCATTTGGAATAAGTATTTGCATTTTTCCAGAGTGACTAGCACGGGGTCTGTACAACGACACACTGGTAATGTTTCTCTTAACTTAGAGAGTTTCAGCACTGAAAAGAAAGTTATAAAGTTGCAGATATAAAAAGGCTATACAACCCCAAAAATTAATACATCATCTACCTAAAATACTGGTGTAAGTCCACGATCTAACTGTTCTCGATATTTTATTGCCAACAGAACAATGGCATCGAATACATGCGTAACATTTTAAAAAAAAACATTTTTAACATAATAAAGCCAGATGCTTTGATATTCATAGAGCATCTGTACCAAAGTCGACAAAAGAATGTTATTTTAACAAAGGAAATATGTAAATGATGAAGCAGAGTGAACAAATGCTTGAACATTAAGCATTACGTTAGTCTTTAAACTTATATTTTAAAAAAAAAACAAACAGAACTGCTTTGATTAATACAATAATAGATGAGGATGAGAGAGAGAGGATACAGGCCTATTTTTTTAAAATAATCCTTGTAAAGATAAAATAAATAAACGTCAACAGATACCTATATCCCCACACTCAAATTTCAACAAAACAGATTAGGAAGGGACAGTTTCGAAAGCTACAAGAAAGGATTATTAACAGGAAGAGTCGTAAACAATGGAAGACTGTACAATTGAATGTTGCTGCTCACCTCTGTCTAATGTGACGTTCAGCTCCTCTAGCAAATCAGCCCAGACCACCTCCAGCAAGTTTGAGGCCAGCCCTGCCCAGGTCTTCAGCAAAGCGTAATTGTATAACACTACTGATTCTGTGACCACTAAATCAATGGAAGGTGGCAAGCCTATACAAACAAAACAACAATAATAAACATCCATGTTCTGCTCACTGATTCCAACCCTTATGGTGACAATCAAATAACTAAGTTGCTGGCTTTGTTGGAGAGGTGGGTCCCGAACTACATTTAATGCCAGTAATGTTGTTTGTCATACAAGAGTTCTAGCCAGGTTTCTCCCCCAATGAAGTAAGGTCCATGTAGAGACAACAATGAAATCTCTTTTCTTCTTTTTAAATAAAATATTCCTTTTGTTCACAGCCAAAGACAGATCTTGTGGCTCTCATTTCTGGACAGTTCTGATGAGCAAGGATCCAGAATTGGCTTCAAGAAAGAGCAAAACCTATGAAAAGTTTCCTTACTTAGCGAATTGGCAGATCGATCTCTGGAGTAATGGCTCTGCTGGTGTAAGTGATACGTTGTCTAGTTTTGTCCTACACTATAAAAAAATTCACACTCCCACGTGTTTGCATCCATCTTTGGTTACAAAGGGGAACAAACATTACTGAAACAAGACAGAGAAGCTGTTGCAGTATTTCAATGGTTAACCAGAACTAGTCATCCTGATATTAGAAATCACTTTCTCCCATCCAAGCAAAGCTTACCAGAAAAATTCTGATTCACAGTAATGTTTACCTAATAAATAAGTAATAATACAAATATTTATCCACACCCTGTTCTTCTCTGCTATTTTTAATGAAATTGGAGACAGGGGTTTACTCGGGTGACTCCCTTATATACCAGTGTTGGCATGCAGATTCAAAGAGAATAGAAATATTTTCCAACCTAATGCAACTAATATTTGATTTTGGTTTCCCATTTTAATCATAAATGGTTAATAAGCCATATCCAGACCCCAATGGCATCATATTTTATTTTATAAAATACAGAAAACAGAATGTCAGGGGTATTCAAATAAAACTCAGCTAAAACTAGAATTGCTGTAACTGAAACCAGGATAGGTTTCGTTTGAACATTCCTAATACAAAAGAAATCTGACTTACTTCGGATTTTTGTTAGTAATGGTCTTAATGCAGAACTATATTTATTTACTTGTTTTCTTGACCATTTTTCACCTTGGATGGATTCCTAAAAAAGAAAATTACATATGTTCATATTTGTTCATTTTACTCTTAAATCTGATATTTCATTACATTTTTAAGGACTGATTTTTTAAAAATTTTCAGACTTTAGATTAATAATTTGAACACTCCAACATAGTAATTCTCTTGCCATACCCACCCACTTCTCTCTCACCCCCACACTCACTCACCGTCTCTCCCACCCCTTAACCCACTCACTCACTCTCTCCACCCTAACCCACTCACACTCTCAATCCCACATAACCCACTCACACACTCTCTCCCTCCCATCCCTAACACCCTCACACCCCCCTAACCCACTCCCCTACCCACCCTCACTCCACTTTCCCCTAACACACTCACTCACTCTCGCCCCCAAAACCCACACACCACTCCCTCATAAGCCACTCACAGCTCGCGCCACCCGAACCCACACCACACACCCACTCACGGCCCCGTAATCCCCTCACACCCACCACCCACTCACTCTCTCCCCCAAACCCCTACACAACCCACCACCCACTCTCCCCCCCTCCCCCTAACCACACACACCCACGCCACTCCTCCCCTTAATCCTCCCACACGGACCCACTCTCTCAACCCTCCCGCCCCCTCCTTAACCCCCCCCACTCACTCACTCACCTCCCCCTTAACCCCCCTACCACTCACCCACTCTCTCAACCCCCCCACACACTCACTCCCTTAACCGCCCACACCACTCACGCCCCTACCCAGTCTCTCAACCCCACCCACCACACTCACGCACTCCCCTAACCCCACACACACCACTCACCCACTCCTAACCCCCCCACACACCCACTCAGGCCCCCGAACCCACACCTCACTCCCCCTTAACCCCAACAACACTCACTCAGCCCCCTAACTCACACACACACACCAACTCCCCCCTTAACCCACACACACACTCACTCCACTCCCCCCTACCCACTCACACACCCACTCTCACTCCCCTTAACCCACACACACATTCACTCACTCCCCCCTTAACCCACTCCACTCCCCCTTAACCCCACCACACACAACACACACTCTCCCTTAATCCCCACACACACTCACACCACTCTCACTCCCCCTTAATCCCCACACACACTCTACACGCTCACCCCCTTAATCCCCACACACACTCCAACATCTCACTCCCCCTTAATCCCCACACACACTCACACTCTCACTCCCCTTTAATCCCACACCACACTCACACACTCTCACTCCCCCTTATCCCCCACACACTCACACACTCGCTCACTCCCCCTTAATCCCCACACACACTCACACACTCGCCACTCCCTTAATCCCACACACACACACCCCACTCTCACTCCCCCTTAATCCCCCACACACACACCCACACTCTCACTCCCCCTTAATCCCCACACACACTCACACACTCTCACTCCCCCTTAATCCCCAACACACTCACACACTCTCACTCCCCCTTAAGCCCCACACACCACTCCAGCTCTCTCACTCCCCCTTAATCCCCACACACACCACACACCCACACTCTCACTCCCCTTAATCCCCACCACACTCTCACTCCCCGTTAATCCCCACACACACTCCCACACCCACACACTCACTCCCCTTAATCCCCACACACCTCACACACTCTCACTCCCTTAATCCCCACACACACTCACACACTCTCACTCCCCCAAATCCCCACCCACACTCTCACTCCCCCTTAATCCCCACACACACTCCCACACTCTCACTCCCCCTTAATCCCCCACACTCACTCACCCACACTCTCACTCCCCCTAATCCCCACCCACACTCACTCACTCCCCCTTAATCCCCACACACACACTCACCCACACTCTCACTCCCCCCCTAAACCCACACACACTCACTCCCCCCTAACCCACACCACACTCACTCCATCTCTCTCCTCCTTCACTTCACTCTCTCGTCCCTAGACACAAAAAGAAATTAACCCTTACTTACCCATATTAATAGACAAACGTTCATATTATTATCCCTGACCCATTCCAATGTGTCAAACGACTCAAAGCCAATATTTTCCAGTAAATGCGCAGACCTCTCATATTTACCAAGAAAGAACAACTCCACAGCCGAGTGTACACTCGCCCCGTGGTCCGACATGTTGAATTTAGCGCTCCTCTCGCGACCGCTTAAAACATCGGACCCCCCCATTAATGTCCATTCTTAAATAAAAAATTACTATTGTTTCTTTAGTGCGAAAAGCATTTAAGATGAAAGTTTGATTGTAAATCATCGGTGTTAGAGCTCGTGTTGCATTAAGTACCGAGATTATTCCATTCTATAGCGATTGTCGTGATCGTAAGGGTCTCGCGTCCAAATCGAGGCTGGCGGGAAGAAGCCTCCCCCCCCTACACCATAGATAACAACACAGGTGAGGAGGTGGTGTCCGATTAGGTCTGGAGGTGAGAGAAAGAAGATGAGCTGCGGCTTCTACTTAAAAAGGCCGTGGTCGGATGTCTATCTGCGTCTCGGTCGGGTGGATGACTGGGAGTCGGGGTGGGTGGTGGGGGGGACAGCTGAGCGAGCACTCGAATCCACGTGTACAGTATTTCGTTTTTTGGAGTTTACCTCGAGTGCGGCTCCAGGTGTAAAGTCGTTTTTACTTTGGGTCAGATTCTGCTGGAGGGGTGGGGTGGGGGGGGGGTAGGGGGGGGTGTCCCCTGACAAAGCGAGATTCCCCATCTCCCCCCGGTGTACCTGAGGAGACGTTCAGGTGACACCGGGCTTAAACCGCCATCGCCATGATGCGGCTACTGCACCCCACCACTCCAGCATTTCACCTTGATACATGCATAACTGGAATATAAGCAACCGAGATACGATTACGCTGACAATAAATAACCAGCAGACTAGGGTGGGGTGCTGGTGTGTGTTGGGGGGGGGGGCTATGCCCCTTTAAAAGAAGGCTAAGGACAGAGTAACTAACCCCAACACACTAGCTACAGATAACAGCTGATTAACACTGCGGTTATAGGATTAATCTCCTTCTCCGTCTCTTTGGTGTCTAACCCAGAATATACTGCTGCCCAGTCTTTGGTTGGTTCTATATATATATAGTAAGACACCAGCTATGTTTTCAAGTATTAAAGACGCCTTTAAGTCTACTGTTGATTCTGGTTTAGCATAAGTTCTGCCAACAGGGCAGAAAGTCTGAGGTTTTTACATGTCGTTCTTATAGACAAAGTGTCTGTCAAGAGGGCATTACAAAACCTGTGTTTGGAGACTTTAAAAAAAAGAAAACAAAACAAAAAACAACCTCAGTACCAAGAAATATAATATGAAACTGATAAATTTATACAGATTCCTGCCATAATGCACCAACCATTGTCATCAGCCTCATTTAACAAGAAAATATAGTGCCAAAACCACATGTTAGCTGAGATATTTCTCCATTTACCTGGTACCAGATAATTGCTCAGTTCAAGGCCAGCCAGTTTGTATGTCATATTGTTGCCATTCTTTTTCTAGCCTTGGGATTGGATAATTGTATGGTCTGAGGCTGATCATTCCGTTGTACTGTATTACTGCCAATCTTTCTCTGCCCGTTCCATTGACTAATTTCTCTGTTTTGGGAAGAGTGCATAGCACACTTTCACTGCAACACCAACATCTCTGAGTTGTCTATTGTGCAATGGATCCTGCATAAATTAGGGTATAATTGGCAGGTTGCTTAACAGAAGCCATTGATGACAGATGTGAATGAAGACCATTGTTTTCTCTAGTAAAACAGTCATGCATGTCAGGCATGATGGAATTAGTGGTGTAGGTGAGCATTTGTTAAAACACATTTTGCATTATTTGTTAGACATAGATGCTGCTCATCTTCTGTCATCAACTCTTAATCATAGTGTTATTCTTCACCGTTAGGATCTTAAAGGGCTCCATTACAGGTAATTTTGTTTTATTTTTTATATTTTAATTAAGGTGAGTCTCAAAAGAAACTGAACCATAAAGCTGACTCAAGTCTTAGTGAAATAGTTCTGAAGTTCTGGAAAAAAGACTGATTCAGTGGGGAAAACAACTAAACTTCAAATGTTGGCTAGGTACTTGCTGGAAGAAGATGAGGCTGGAAATTCGTTAGTTAATTGATGATGTTTTTTTTCTTTTGTTTATTTGCAGATCCCACCTGTGCAATTTTTCCAGGATGGTGATGATGATGCAACAGCTGACAAACTGTTGTTTGGGCTTGAAAATTGAAAAGGTTTCTGCTAGAAAAGTGAGTGGTAAACCAAACTGCTCCCTTGGGAAATTTTCATCATTTAGAATAAAGCTTAGTTGCTTATTGCATTTTGAAACTTTTTTTCTTTTTGACAGCATTCTTGGGCTTTATAAGGCATCACATCTTATAGCTGCATGATAAAGATTTGTGGTTTTGGGAATTTACTTCTCTTTTGTTAAGTGCAGTAAGTGCCAAAGTTTGTGTAGCAATTTAAAGAAACCTGTAAAAGAATGGGAAGGAAAGAAAATTGTCTACTTTTGACTCTGGTATACTACCTAAGATAGGGAGGATTGCTGACATTTTGGCATGTGGCATGGTTTCTTCTTGCTCTTTACCAACCAGCCACCGTGTGGGTTTCCTCCCACATCTGAAAGATGAAGGATTTTTAGTAGGGACTTTCTGCAGTAGGCATGTTAGGAAATTGAAACTGGGCGGGGGTTTTTTTTCCCCCTGATGGATGTCTTATGGAGCAACATTGGCTAGTAGGTTCAAAGAGGAGGTAACTACTGTGATTTATCTCCCCTTTTTAAAATTTAAATAGTGAACTTCTTTACTAGAAATTGTGATGTCTGACTGTAAAAATCGTAAGAATGTTGCCAGCTGGTCTAGCATAAATTTTAAGACACTTTGATACTTATCGATTTTTCCTTAGTCCTCCCAGAAAAATTTAAAACTAGGAGTTCTTTAACTCCAGACTTTATTTCCACTGGAGCAGCATCATAGACAAAGGCTTACAGTGGTATTGAAGAAGATGCTGGAGATGAAATATTTTCTTGATTATTTTTCCTTTCAGAAAAATGCTGAGCAGCTAAGATCACTGCTTGTAGACAAATCAGTTATAAAGGCCTTGGATAAGAACACAGATGCAAGAGCAACAAGTGAGAGAGAGGCAAAAGAAAACATTGGTTGGAATGAAATATTCAAGGTAAGGTTTGATTTTTAGAGATATGCCGATTATTGAAATCCATGACAGAATTTTTGACCTGTTCTTACTGGTAAAGCAGAAATGTATCCTGTACACAGTATCATCACAAGCAAGAAAATAAATAGGTCTCTCGCTCTCTTTCCAACTGGAATAGATGTAAGTTCATGTGTTCAAGTTTTATTCATTTGCCCAAAATTTTAGCAGTAAAAGATCCTGCATAATTTCTTAGTTCACATAAACTGAGAACTTGTGATATATTGCAACATTTTGCCAATATATTGTTTTGATGGAAAAAGAATAAAAAATAAAGATGCATAGACTTTGGAAAAAGATATTTGAAATCAAAGATGATATTGCATGGAGCACCTGTATTGTATTATTTGAATAGTCTCCTGTAGTGCATGAATTTATATATATCATCAACATTTTATTACAGAAAGAGAACTTTGTTTTGATTATGAAATATGAGTATGTTTTGCATATTCCAATGTAGGCAACTAGTATAATATTAAAGTCTGATTTTCATGATATAAAAATCCTTTCCACTGTTTTTACTTATTTATTCTTAGTGACCTGTTGACTGATTAAGAATTACTAATTCAAATAATTGCCCTTTGTTTACTGTGGTAAGAACCGTGTGGCTTTTGCCCAGGAAAATTAAAACATTATTGGTTTTACTGTATCTGGAGTTGATAGTCACAGCAGCCTGTTACTGGCACTCCAATACTTAATTAACCATGGATGTCATAGGACCTATATTGTGGTTGGTTGGTTCTTTTAGAAATTGAATATTGTAGCCGGTCCTTTCAGTTGCTGTTTAGCAGAGGTTGAGATAGAACTGTAGCAGGATTAAAGGGAGATAATTTTAAATTATGTGAGTTTGTGTTTCAGTTTGTGAACATTTATGTTGAGTTAGAAACTCAGGTTTTACAGAAGGCCAAAGCGACCCAGTCCAGCACAGCGATAAAGAACAGGGAGACGAAGAAACAGGATGTCATTTCTCTTCTTCAATCTGTGATTGAAATAGCCAACAAACGTAAGTCACACCTGGATATCTGTTCTAGAAAGATGAAATCCTCTATTGTAAGTCATAAATATTTTGTTAAAAATTGTACAAATTTTGCTTGCACCCAAACAGCTGTACAGAAAACACTTAAATATGTCTTCCTTCTTGGTTCTGAGTTTTTCACCAGGTGTCTTGGCCAGGATGTAGTTATTTTGGAAGGAAAGTTTTCAGAATGTTGGATAAGTTTTTAACAGTTTTCTATAAGATAGCAGACTATTAGATGGACAGGGTTAATGTTTGATAATTAAGCTGGTTTTTTTTTTCCTTTACTTTGTATAATATATATATTTATGTATAATTATAATGCTTTTTGTTGTTTATTTAATTTACACGAAAAGTTATGGATGTTCAAATACAACCTAAATAGCATTGCAGCTATTTTAGTCTGATTCCATTTGAATATCCCTGCAGAAAGGAAATTTGATGATATTAATTATTTTAATATGAATATTCTCAAATTTTCAGAGATGTTATCTATTTGCTTGAGATGCATACTTTCAGAATCAGAATTTTTTTTTTCCAGAGGTATTCATTCTCTAATTTAAAAGGGTCTATTATTTTAAATTTAGATGTCTGTTGTTTTTTATTTTATTTTAGTATTTAATTGTTTTATTGCACGCTCATAGGAATGTCACGTATTTAGTTAGCATCTTTTGCTTATTTGCAAACTGTTGCACGCTTATCTCTCAGATTTTATCCTCTCTCTCTCTCTCTCTCTCTCATCTCTCTCTCTCTCTCTCTCTCTCTCTCTCTCTCTCTCTCATCTTTGATTCTAGATTTTATTTTATTTTTTAAATTAACCCCTGACATTTGGTTTTGGCTTTTTAACTGAAAATCTCACAGCAATCCTCCTCATTATCAGTGCTGAAATAAACCTAGAACACTGTGAACGCACGGGTTTTTATAACATTCCGCAAATTTGTCACCTTCAACTTCATGAAATTTGTACTGCTTCAGAAATCAATGTATTGACATTTGGTTTCTTTCTTATCAGGTGGACCAAGACTCAGCAGCTCGCTGGTAATTAAGCAGGTCATAAAAACGATGAAGGACGACTTTATGATGGATACATATGGATTGTATTACAGTGAAGTGCTGCTAAAAAACATATTCAGTGTTCGAAAATACCTGACTGAAATACCTGGAAACTGTTGGCAAGGTTAACCCATTTAGTTTTTTTACTTTGTTTTTGCGAGAGACTGGCCTGTCTGTTTTGATAAAACAAAATATGATAGATTCCCAATGGAAATCTCAAGCTAAAAACTCCAGCGTTGAGTTGTTCACTATAAACAGTGTGCAGATCATTTACAAATTTTGGAGATGTTGTAGAGAGCCATATTACAAAAAATGGTTTATAATTAGAGTATATCTTATGGAACAAATTGTCTTCTAATCTGCTTTGTTCACTGTTTCTCTTTAAGATGAAATGACTTCTTTTGTCTTGAAAAATATTCTAATAGATTCTTATTTTCTTGGGATAAATATATATATATATATACGAGGTCTGTCCAAAAAGAAACCAAACTTTTTAAAAAACAAATTTATTGCTTTACTTCCAATTTAGTCAGACTTGTCTCCTTCAAAATAGTTCCCTCCACTGTTGATACACTGCTCCCAACATTTTTTTCCAGTTTTGGAACACGTCCTGGAATGTGTTTTCAGGGATAGTGTGCAGTTATCATAGTGAATTTTCTTCAATCTCTTCTATCGTCTGAAATTGGGGACCTTTCAGGGTGGATTTCAACTTTGGGAACAAAAAAAACTCTGTAGGGGCCAAATCTGGAGAGTAGGGTGGCTGGGGGGATGAGAGTCGTCTTGTGCTTTGCCTAAAAGTCATGGATAAGGAGTGACGTGTGAGCAGGTACATTGTTGTGGTGCAGCATCCAGGTTTTGTTTTTCCGTGCCTCAGGCCTCCTTCGCACTGCCTCTCTTAACTGCCTCAGGACATTCAAGTAAAACTCTTTATTGATTGTCTGACCACGTGGAACAAACTCGTGATGAACGACGCTCATCCAATCAAAAAAGACCATCAAGATCACCTTCACATTTGAGCGACTCTGACAATCTTTTTTTGGTCACAGCGACGACAATCCAACCCACTGTGACGACTGCCTTTTTGTTTCGACATTGTAGCCATACACCCACATTTCGTCACCTGTTATGACACTTTTCAGAAAGCTTTCATCAGCATTTGGACTGACTGTGACTCGGTTCTCTTTTTGTTCATCTGTCAGCAGATGTGGCACAAATTTTGCAGTTACACGATGCATGTTCAATTTTTCTTTTGAAATCATGTGGCACGAACTTTTACAGATGCCTACTTCTTCGGAAACTTCACAGACAGTCAGGCGACGATTTCCACGGATCACAGCATGCACTTTCTCAATGTGATCGTCGTCGTGGAAGGTTGTCCAGATTTGGGATTGTCTTCAGTGGATGTTCTTCCCAATTTGAAACGCTGGTACCACTCGTGATATTGCGTACAGCTCCTCCCCATAGGTCCGTTGCAACATTAGAAAAGTCTCCGTAAAAGTTTTTTCCCAATTTGAAACAGAATTTCACACAAACACATTGCTCTTCAAGATCCTTCATTGTTCAACATGTGACAAATTGCCCAAGTGCGCTAAACATACGTTCACTCTAGTGCGTGTAGGTCGATGACTAACTGACGTGGCGTGATACAGCTATTATTAGACTGAAGGCCAAGGTCACTAGCAGGCTGTGCTGGCTGTTTGGCGTGCCATTTGAAAAGTTCGGTTTCCTTTTGGACAGACCTCATACATGTATTTGTACATCTAAGTATTATTATAATAATGTTCTGCTTTTTTTTAATAGACAAAATCTCATTATTTATTTATACATCCCAACTTTGAAATTGTCATTTCATGTAATGGTCAATTTCAGTTTTTAGAGGGTTAACACACACAACACACACACTTTTTTCTTTTGTAATTTGTTGTTTGAAAAGTTCAAATCCAACAGAAAATGATATATGCTGATTTTTTATTTGCCTTATCTTCTGAATCTGTTTGAAGATTCACGCTTCTAAAGCAGAGTATATTAACCCTATCCCAGTCTTACCGGAAGATGGCCTAGTTAGCAGGTGATTTACTGATTATTTTATTTACCAGTGTTAATTTTTCCTTTTGTCTTAGTATTCACATAAAAACTTCACGAGATCTAATGATTACTTATTTTACACCAGCTTTACTGGATAGGGTAATTAGCAAGCATGGGACTGATGGTACTCTCTGGATATGTGGGAGGGTTAATATGGGTATATACATATTGCATTCATTTATCTCCTCCCACCCTGATAAGCGCGCACACATCAAAAGCTTCAGATTGTTTCTGGCCGATAGAGTTTAACTTACCTGCACAGAAAAAACAAATATGAGAAGATGGATGTTATTTATAACTTTTATTATTAGTAGTATTTTATTTTTTGTCTTCAGTGTTCCTGAAAATATACTCAGAGATCCTTTTGGCCCCTTCTGATGGAGGTTACCGGGTGGTCGTGGCAATGCTGATCTGCACAATTGTCAGGGGCATGGCCTCCCAAACTGACATGAAGCCTGGGATGCTGATCTCTTTCTTTGGCAGGTTTTTTGAGAATTCCAGGTACACGGGTCTGCTGGTGCTGACAGTGGCGACTTTATCTGGTAGTTTGAGGTTGTTTTTTTTTTTTTCTGTTTTGGAGGAAATGGGCTTTGGAGAATAATCAAGTCTAACGGTCAGTTCTGTTTCATTGTACACCTTCCTGGTTATTGGCAGGGGGAGTGGACCCATGTCTCAGTTACAATATTAAGGATTAAATGTTTACATGCTGAGTGGGTTAACACTACGTTTTCAGATGTGGGAGGAAGCCGGAGAGTATCACGCACAGCCAACTGGCAAAAAGGGTTGATGAAGAAACCCTGTTAGAAGGGCTAGTTTTGACTGGGATTCAAACTGGGGCTCTCAGCTTTAGCAGTCCAGTAGACTGACCACCAGACTACCCACCCATATGGACTATGTGCACAATATTACAGCAAGTATTTTGAATGTGCTGTGCAGCTGTGGAGACCTTATTTAAGAAAGGATATTGAAATTAATTACTGGAAAGAATTAAGCAGAGATTCATTAGAATGTTTCTCAAACTTCAAACATTGAGAACATGGTATGGCTGCAAAATATTTGCTACTAGGTTTGGACTTTAAAGGGGACCAAAAAGGGGTTTTTAAAATGATTCAAGGGTGGATTGGGCAGATTTGTGGTTAGACTACTGGACTGGGCCTGAGTTTGAATCCCTGTCAGGGAGGGTTTTTCTCTACATCTAAAAATGATGACTGCTAGCGGAGTTTTCCAGTACACGTGGCAGCAAAACTGAGGCCAACTCTGGCCTGGCTTGCTCCTTGACCACTGTTCAAGAGCCTCCCCCCCCTCAACTATACCTAGGTAACTACCCAGCCACCAAGCTTGCCTTGTTTTCCTCATTTTTTCGATGCATTTCTTGTTTACTGTTTTTCATCTTTGTTTCAGTAAAACCAATCTCTCTTCACGGTGCCTGCTCTCGACATCAGAGAGATGTTCTTCTTTCCTTTCTGAAAATGGTTCAGAAGCCAACCACATGCTTGCTGCAGAAAGTCCTTGCTAGAACTCTTTTTTTTTTTTTAAATTTTTTGAGATGTATGAGGAAACTGACTGCTGGAGAGCTTTCAGGAAACCCTTGGCAGCTGGCTGGTGAAAGACGAGCAAGAATAAATCACACTAGAGAGGTATGCCAAAACTCAGCTGGTCTTGACTGGGATTTGAACTTTGGCCTGCAACCTTGGCAGTTCAGTCACTGGACCATCACACCACTGTTGAGAAATATCCACTAGCCTGATTACAGCGTTTCATCTTCTTTACTCATTGACCAAGGTGGTGGCCATGTCTCAAAATTTCCTTGGGGATTCTCAAAACCATTCATGGGACCTTTAGCATCCACCATTTACTGACTTAGGCATTCCAAGTTCATTTATGATCCAGCAGCTAAAACCAAAACATTCTAACCCTGATCCAACATTCATTCATTTGTTTTGTATGGTTATTGTCATGAGTCCTGTCAAGGAATGTGTCTATAGCTAATTTTTTCTTACCTGAAAATATTCTAGCAGCCTTTCTTGTTAACTGCAACTGCTCATACCACTGATTTTGTTCTACTAAATCTTAATCCCCTTTTTAGACAATAAAAATTCCTTTGGTAATGAGACTTTCATGCTTGGATTGTAGGTTCCAGAATGGAGCTGCTGTTTTGTATAACAGATCGAGACTGATTTAGCATAGATGTTGGCTTTTATTGCATTTCTCAAAGCTTTTGACTCTCCTAGATCATTTTTATATTTGACACCTGTTTATCAGGGTTACCTGGTGATAAGAAGGAACACAGTCACAGATTTACTAACGTTGAATCCCTTGCGCTTACTATAAGCCAGTTTACGTTTGGGTGGCAAATCTGCCGAATGATTTACATCTGACTGCAGATCTTTTCACATTGCACCAGTTTGGAAATTCTTACAAACCTCCCCACCTGTACGTCTTTCTCATTTTCACTAGCAGTCTCAGGCAAGAAATGGAGGTGGTGACGCAGCAGGTTGCCCTGGCACTGAATGTGTCCATGCAAGTCATAGCAGCGGACAGCAGGGGACAGGTCTGCCAGCTGGGAGAAAGAATTTTCCCCAGTCTCCTGGTTCTTTGGAAGAACAGACCTAAAGATGAGCTGAAAGTAAGAACTAAATGTAGCGCACACACCTTCCACTAGCAATTAATACGCTTTTTTTTTCTTTTTGGTTTATTTTGACCCTCCCCCCATATTACTGTATTTATATATTTTGCACTTATGTAGATGCTGGAAACCAGTGGGGAAAAAGAAGGTATATACTAGGGATGTTCAAATGAGACTGGCTGAAGATGTATTGTTATAATGGTATCTGGCCCTGGCTTTTATTTGAATGCTTGTCCATAGTTTAAAAGCTTTTTTTTAATCAGTTTGAATATTATTTAGGTTGAACTATTCATTCTAAGTTTTTTGTTTAGTTTTTATTAATTTCCATTTTTATATGTTGTTGCTTTTTCATGGACATTTAATAAAAAAATAAAGGAATAGTACTACCAGTTTATTTTAAATAAGATTTGATAGATGGACGCCAAAAGAATACAGATGTTAAAGGTAGTCTGGCAGTTTCCAGAACATACTACTATAATTTTATTGGATGAAAGATGGGTCAGTAAGATGATGCTGCCACACATCTGAGAGCATTTTAAATTGAATAGATGTTTCTAAATCTCAGAGAAGTCATATCTGTTGAAGGCTGTGGTTATTGAAATTTTTTGTTGTTAGAAAGTGAGAAGGAAGCAGACTGATCTGGAAATGCAGTCTGCTTTTTGTACTTTGAGAAAAGACAGATGGTTGAGGAACTTGGAATTTCCAATGACACTCGGGAGCAATACAGATAGAAAATGCACATGGAGAAGAGTAGCATCTAAAGAAGAGGACAAATATATTATGCTGTTGAACGAGCAAAATGAGAGACTTACAGCCCCAGAAATGATATAGCATCAGAAAATTTGGAATCCCTGACAACAGTAGAGAAGTCTGAGAGCTGCTGGTTTTAAATGGTCTGAAGAAAACTACTGCTTTGGCTTTTTGATAGGGTGAAAAGGTTGAATTATGTAAAATTACAGAAACATTCGACTATAGAAGACTGGAATAAAGTGTTACGGATTCTGGTGACTCAGAATTTTGAGTTCAAACAGAATGTTTGTTCAAAGATAAGTTGGAGAATGGTTGTCAGAACAGTTTTTTTTTCCAACAGGCTAAACATGGAGGTAGCATACTGGTTTGGGACATCTTAGAGCTAATGTAGTTGGTGGTCTTTGTACAGTTGGAACAACAACAACAACAATGTCACCACAAAAACGTGAAATTCCTTTTGATGTTTGACTAACGGGTGCAGGATTCATTCTCCAACAAGATGATCCTAAACACATTTCTGAGTTATGCAGACAATGTGTGGAAAGCAAAGATGGTAGAACATGGTTTGATCACCAATGTCACCTGATTTATCACTTGTAGAACTCTTATGGAAAGAACTTGACAGAAATGTCAGGAAAATGATGCTACATAATGCAGTTATAGACAGCATCTCAGTAAGACCCAAAAATATTTTACAAAGCTACTTGATAGACTCCCCAGAATCTTTAAAGTTGTTATCAGAGCAAAAGGAGGTGGGTATTTTGAGGAAATAAATGTTTAAGTCAAAGTTTATTGTATATGATGTTTTTTTTTTTTTGGCATCCATGTATTAAATCTTACATTCACTATGTTGTCCCAAAAAATAAATTTGCTATACTACTGTGTTTTAACTGTTCCTATATTTGAGTTTGCTTCTCAGTTCCATTCTTTTGTAATTATCTTATTTAATTAATTTATTTAATTATAATTAACAGTGTGAGCAGAGGCTTAGATATTAGTCTTCTGTGAAATTTACTGTGTATTTAAAACTAATGTGACAAAACTTTAAATAAAGGGAGCATCTGATTTTCATCAACAGAGAGAACTCGTGACGTTCTTGAGCACGCAGATGAAGACTCATCACCCTGGGGGAGCAAAAAGTGAAGCAAGTGGTGCATTTGCTGTGGACTGGCACCAGTGGAAGGTAAGTAGCTTTTCAGATAGGTTGGCAACCGTCAGTCACTGTTGCATCTCCCACAAGACGTTTACCCCATCAGATTGCAGCGTGTAATGGGTGTTGCGCAGAGGTTACCCCCTAGATGGTGATTTCAACAGAGTTTGGTGTAAAGGAAATCGTAAAAGATTTCACATTAAGAGTAAGAGGTGCTCGACTTTTAGAAGACAAGTTACGTTATAGATTTTTTTTTATGGGGGGGGGGAATCGGTACAAGCCAGTTTGGCTTGTAGTGGATGAAAAGAAAATTACCTGTACCCCCTGACAGAATCAGAAACTCCTATTTATCAGTGTCTGCCTTTTTTTTGGTCTAAGAATAATGTTAATCCATACAAAGTTTCAGTTGAGTTTACCTGATTCAACGAGATCGCCTAAACCAAGGCATTGTTCAGAGATCACTGGCTTATGCTCTTTGTTTAATTTATGCATGAAAGAGATCCCCACTTTTTTTTTGGTTTGGAACAACCACAGCATTTTTCTTTCTTTTCTTTTTTTCATGCCAAAAAGGTAATTGTGTGCAATCAGCACATAATTTGTCAAAGGGACGTAACTCTGTATGTTTTTAGTATGCAAACTCCACATTGTCAGGGTTGTTACTCAAATTTATATTAATCTGTAAAATTTGAAAAGAATTTCAACATTAAAAAAGTATATGTAATTTGAAACGTTTGTTTATTTTTTTTTTTTTTTTTAGGGATTGCTGTAAAAGCTTATTCCTTTACTAAACTTGGGTGCTTTTTCCCCGTCCTATCTTTCTGCCATTTTCTGTTGCAAATGTCACTTTGTAGTAGACTGAAGGATATGGGTTGATAAATGTTTGACGCTTCTCAGTGGAGACGTGTTCCAGCTGTCCTCTCTACAAGGCTAGTGCCGAGCCGGCCATTGGGCTTGTTAATTATTAGCAGGGCCGAAACCCGTTTGACTTCCACTCGCATGCATTTTTGCTCAACGTGTTTGGGGGCGTTCGTACCAGTTTGTTTTATTTTAAAGCGTGCCCTTTCACTTCCCATAAGAAAGAGAAACCTTTAGTCCTTCAAGCTTTAGATGGTATTCATTTGCATCGTAATGCCAACAGAGATCGATCTTTTTGGATGGGCGAGAGTAACCATACACACACATTGTAAAGAGGGGTAAGTAGTTGAAATGATGGTCTAGACACTTCTGTAGAACAGTCAACACATCTATGCTGACCTCTTCCTGAAAGTATTGACGGTAAAATCCAAAACTTTTCTTTTTTTTTTTTTTGCCATCTAAAGCTTTCTTTTTTAACACTTGATGGTTTTAATCCAACCAATCAGGAATTGTCTTGCAGATCTTTTTCTGGGATAAAATCATTAGATGAAAAGACAGAATTATTTTTTTTTATGTAGAAAGGTGTTCTTTTGAGGTATCTCTAGTAGCTACAGTAGATTACAATTTTCCTCTTTTCGAAATATTTTACTGCATCTGCATCTTATATTGTGTACATTTCCCAAGAAATAACATTTGTGGACAATGCACCATTGCATCTATAATAGAAAGACATTGCAGATTTCTGCTACAGTCATACACTTCCCCAGTTACAGGAACTGTGGAAGTGGGCTGTGCAACCACTTCACAGTGGAGTGCTCAGGGGCTGGTATATGCAAATGTAATTTTTGTCTTGATGAGTTGGCTATCGTGTCGGGGCTGATGACTTGGAGAAGACAAATTCCTTTTGGTGAGAGCACAGATTTGATTCTGGAAATCGAAGGCTTTCATTGAAAACTAACTCCACCATCAGACTTTGTCAGTTCTTAGCTCTTGCAGACCTCCCTCAGCATTGAGGAGAGTTTCGTGAAACTAAAACCTCTTTAATTATCATTTGCTGCTACATTAGAAAACTGCTGCAATGATGTATGTGGCTGGGGCTTACAGTTTGTAGTTTGAGTCAATTGACAGATTGACTATTAGACTTTTATCTATATAAAAGTTGAAATTGTAAAATTTGTATTTCACATTTCTACTTTTGGTAGTTTAAAGGGCTCTCTCTTTTTTGAAACTCTTTTTTTTTGCATGCTTAGCTGGTTTAAAAGGATTGTCAGGCAGCAGACCTTATTTTCTTTTGTTCTTCAGGTTCATCTGAAGAATTTGTACCAGTTGATATTTAAGGATCTTCAGGAAATGAGAGAAAGACGTGTATTTTCAACAGGGTGAGTTAAAGATTCTGTAGAAAGAATTGCACATGGATTTGAAAAAGCCTTCCAACAGCCATTCTTTTTTAAAGAATGACAAAAGAACTGGTGTTCATTCCATCTCAAGACTTTGAATCTTTTAATGGCTTCACACAACTCTACATCATTCAGTTGCCTCTATTCAGCTATGGCTGGCCCACAAGACATTGCTGACTGTTGCCCTTAATTTAATTAACTTCACACATACAGTATGTATTTTGACAGCTCTATTAATTTATGAATGAATAACCATTTTTTAATAACTTGTTAAGAAATATTCAGCCTGTATTAAATATATTTAAGCTAATTCATAGGATCTCAATCTTGCGGCCTATTGAAATGGAGGACCAGTCATGTGGTCCATTCACTAGCCTGGGCTTCCTATCACTGAACTCGGCTGATGTTTCCTTCCTTAACCCTTTCTCATTCGGGAAATGCAGTATTTTACATTCAACATTGAGCAAATTTCCAAGATTGCTTCTCAAAATGCACCTGCATCATTAAAATGATTAAAAAACATTAGGAAGTTATAGAATGGCTTAAATAGCACAAATGACATAGCAAACAGTTCAGTAATCCAAATTAAGATAAAAACATTCAGAAAATGAAAGAAAAAATTCAATTTATAGTGCAAAAAGTTAAAAATTTAGAGTGACATCACTTGACTTGTCACAGGTTCCAATACTGATTTGGTTTTTTGAATCTCTGCACAGAATGGAGACCCATGGGGATGTGGTGTCAGCTTTAGTCTGTGTGCCATAGCAGATCATCTATGTAGTGTAAGAACCGTAGAAGAAATCTGCTTGCCTGGTATCATTTCAGACATCAATACTGGGGCAAGCAGACTGCAAAAACACCAGCACATTGATCATTAATCAGTGCAGATGACTCAAACTTTACTTAACCTAACTCTCACTCCACATTTGATGTTTCTCCATCACTATCCAACCAACTAAGAGATGAGAATGAGAGATTCTGGGTATGAACACTCGTGACCTTCACAGCACCAGAATTTCCATCATGTAGATATTAATAATGTAGGTAGATAATGCACTTGGTAAGTAGCTTAACTAGTGAAGTCACTTTTGCAGGAAAATGAAGCAGTAATATAAGTAACTGGAAAAAGAGAAATTGTGGACCAGAATCTCACTGCATGTACTATCTTTAGTATAAATGGAAGTGATTGTTAAATGACTTGTCAATGCCCATCTGTCTTTGGCCATTCTGAACCTCTGTCAAAAGGGCCAGTTTTGGCTGCTTGAATAGAAAAGGATTAATATCTCTACTTGTTCAGACAAACTACAGCCATGTTCTAGGAGATCCGTGGGACAGTTCTGACCAAATCGTTTAATTTGAACTTACTAGATTAGATTCAATCTAGCTCTCCAGTCTCTCTCTCTCTCTCTCTCTATATATATCTGGTAGTGGTACCTCATGGAAAAACATTTGATTGCTATGTTTTTCAAAGTATGTTACATCGAGCTCAGTGACTGGGTATTTTGTCATCTTGCACACATATATGTACATCAAATATATCCACACTAATGGATTCTCACACTCAAATGTACCACTCATCCATGACATTAATTTAAATATTTTGCTTAAACCTTTGAATTTTTTTATTAAACTTTTCATTTTACCTAAATTTCATTTCTTTGTGTATGTACTTGTTAAACCGATATAATGTTGCATTACTCTTAAACCTCCATTATTGTAATATTAACTATAGTATTAAAATTATTTTTATGCAATTAACAGAATACTGAAATTTGTTAATAAACAAAAAGCATTTCTTTTGATAATTTATCTATATCAATAATTCTGGGCACACTCATTTTCTCCCATCTCTTAAATGAAGAGTTCTAGTAGCAAGTAGGCACATTCCTGCGAAGGGGCTGGCACCACCTTCAAAATCCCAGTGTGAAGGATTCTGGGAGCTTACCACGTGTACCCTTTAATCTGTCGTCATGATATCAATAATCCCAAGGAAATTTCAGTATTTGTTTGTTTTAACATTAGTACTGGTATCATTGCAGCTCTACTCTTTAAAATAATGTATGCTTAATGCTATATAGTGTTTAATTGTGCTTAGTGCTGTATAGTGTTTGGTTGTGTGCCATTGATATACAAGATGGTATGCTGCTGTACAAATATTTCCTTTTCTATTTTCACTTCAGAAGAGCTCAGAAACACAAGATGCCATCTCCGAAGTACTGATATGTGAATATTTATCTTAATTGACCGTTTTTGTGTTCTTGTGATAATTTGTGAATAGTAATCTTAGCATAGTTATAACAATTTTCATTACATTTAAATTTTATTTTTATTTCTTTTAGTGTCAGGAATAACTTTCTCGGTGAGGAGTATGTTGATCTTGCTGCTGATCTTTGCCACCAGGTGAGTAAAAGTTTGCTAATATTGAGGAGAATCCATTAATGATCGCACATCTGCTACTTAAGAAAACCAGTTTATACCTATTTATTCCTGTGAATAAGGATTAATCCTTGACAAATAATCTGCCCTTCCCTAGGTGAGGACTGAACTAGCAATGGATTTAATTATTAAGATAGACAACTACCTGTAGTCCAGCAAACTTAGCAGTGGCAGATAACATAGCTTAGTGTTGATTTAGTTCAATCTCCCAATCTATTGGTGTGAAGCAGGCTTGTTTACT
Organism: Nautilus pompilius; assembly: GCA_018389105.1. Lineage (NCBI taxonomy): Eukaryota > Metazoa > Mollusca > Cephalopoda > Nautilida > Nautilidae > Nautilus > Nautilus pompilius. Next base: position 83,498 of record JACATO010001717.1, on the reverse strand, counting down.
TTTTATGACAAATAAATTTTCACCTATCTTTTATACTGTACATGCAAACTAAAAAATAAAAAAAAATATCTTCACATAATAAGTAACAGGGAACTCTTGGGTTATCCATCTTATTTTTAATTCAGCACTACCACTTTTACCCTCTGAATACTGCATCACTTTTTACCTCCCTTAGACCACCCCAGTCTAGAGCCTCTAATATTTGTAGCCTCTAACTCCTTGGTTAGCGTAGATCCTGGTAGTATAGGGTGAACTGGCTGTAGATTTGGCCAACACAGTGGTAGTGCAAGTCACTTGGGTGTTGAAACAATATACAGATTTGTCATTACTAAAGATAATTATGTTAATGAAGAACAACCCTATGGCTCAACGTATGGTGAGGGAAGATGGTATTCAGAGGGTTAAAAGGATTTCCCCCCCACTCTCTTTCACGTGTTGTGGTTTTTCTTGCTCATTGTGGAACACACGCAGCTCAATTATATCATTATTATCCTTATATCTCAGCTGTATACAGATGAATCTTCAGTAGTTGAGATTACTCAGCTGTCTGCTGACGATTTGTACCCAGGAAGCCACTCTAAAAAACGGCGTCTAGAATCTGGTTGGTCAGTTCTAATGGAGAATGTAACTCACCACGGTTCCACTGTGAAGGTCATTCCCTGGTATGTTGGTGTTTTAAAATTATTTTATTTAAAATGATTCTTTTCTTCCTAGTTTCAGTGGCTTACTAAATTGGGCATGACCATAAGCAAAATATCTTAAAAGTTGCTGTGTAAATATTTCTTTGATGTGTTATCAGAAAGAAGAGAAATAGCAATTTATTTTGCAAAGATTTCACCAAACTACGCACCTGAGTTTAGAGGAAGGGAGACTGCCATTTTGTGCTCTCTTGAATTAAGAGTAGAAAAGGTAGTGACTTTGGACCCCAAGACAGGAGAGCCGTGACATTGCCCACATGCGTGTTTGAGAATTATCAAACTACTTATACTGTGATTCTCTTGAAACTATTAATATAGAGAAGCTATTACAAAGATGTCTTTTATTAAGTCTGTTAACTGGAACAGGCTTCAGTGGGTTTTTAAAATACATATATCTAAAATTCCAAATGATGCTGTGAAGAGAAGTAGTGCCGGACAAAAGAGTTGGGACACTTGCTGTGAAATTGATATTTGAGCTCCCTCGCTTTAACAAACGCATTTAATTACCCATCACATTGTTTATTATATGCACAAAACATGCCTTCACAATGTATAAAAGCAACATATGCTATATGTTTACATATTCTCTGGAAAAAATATTTGAATCGGCAATGTCCGATTTGTACCGGGACAAAAGAGTTGGGACAGTGAGCAGAACCATGAATATTTTTCAACATTCCAAATTACAGTCGAACAAATGCATGGGAATGATCAATTGACTAGTATTGGGTGGCGTATCTGTGATTTTCAATCACTTCTCGACAATAACGGGGCATGGATTTGACCAAACAAAGGTATTTGGAATTGCCCATTTCCTGCCAGCTTTTCTTGATGGCTTGCCAGAATTGGTCTTGGTTGAGATTCTTGTGTTTGGCCACCTTGGCCTTCAGCTGCTTCCAGGCGTTTTCGATTGGGTTGAGATCCGGACTTTGGGGCAGCTAGTGCATGACATCAATTCCTAGTTGGGTGGTGAGGAAAGTGACGACTCTGTCAGTGTGGATCGGGGCATTGTCGTGTTGGAAGATGGTGGTGACTGGAATGTGTTTGTCTATGTAGTTGATGACGACATCCCTCAGTAAATTGCAGTAGGTCTGGGTGATCACTTTGCACCCCAATCAACTTGAGAGGGCCTGCTCCCGCCGCGCTCATAAACCCCCAGACCATCAACGATCCTCCTCCGGCCTGTACCGTCGGTTGGGTGCACTTTATATTGTATTTTTCGCCATGGTAACGTCGAACATATACTCAGTCAGCAGTGTGAATGCATGTGATCATCGTTTCATCGGAAAAGCGAACACTAGCCCATTGAACTTTGGTCCAGTTTTTGTGTGCTTTAGCCCATGCTATGCAGATGCGCCTGTTCTTGTTGCTGATCAATGGCTTTTTCTGGGGGATTCGACGTTGAATAGTGCGACTGGAGACATTCACTCCACTCAGGGAGGCTCGAATAGCCGTCGATGTCAGGAGACGATTGGCCCTGGATTTGCGACAAATGAGTTGATCCATTTTGTTGTCACATTTTCGCGGTCTTCCGATTCCCATTTTTGGTTTCGTGTTTCCGGTCTCCTTGTACTGCTTCAGAATGCGGTTTATGGTGCTTTTCGGGCAACTGACTTGATGGGCTATCTCCCGACAAGACAGATTTTCTTGGTGGTGGTGCTCAACTATCAAGTCTCTGATTTCAGACGTCGTTGTCTTGCCAGGTATGGTGCAAAAATCATCATAAATGGTCTTAGATGATGTGATTCTTTTCATTTGATCCTTTAAAAATGAATATATTGAGGGGAATAAATGTGTGCACAGATTCTGTTCACTGTCCCAACTCTTTTGTCGCGGTACAAATTTGACTATGCTAATTCAAATATCTTTTCCAGACAATAGATACACACATGACATTCGTTGTTTTTACACATTGTAAAGGCACGTTATATACGACTTATGGACAATGGGATGGCTATCTGTATGGAAACGTAAAAACAAGAGAGCTCAAATATCAATTTCACAGCAAGTGTCCCAACTCTTTTGTCCGGCTCTGTATTTTGTCTGAACTTTCCAGGAGACATTGATGCAAGTTTGGTGATGCTTATTTAAGATTCTTTTTTCCAGAGTATTTCGTTGAAACGTGTTACGCACTAGAGATGCTCAGCTGAAAATAGGATGTTAGCCGGCCAGCTGAACGGCGCCCTCGGGGGCCAGTTGCCGTGAATGGGTAGTGTGGGTTAAAAATATAATGAAAGAATTTTGTCGCCTTTGTCTTTTTCCTTTATAAAATAGGCTGCAGCTTATTGGAGTAATCATTGGAAAATACCCTGGTGATGTACCCTCAGAAGAGACAGTCAATTTTCTGAATGTGTTTTTACAGCTGGTGACGGATTCCAAGAGGTGAGATTTAATCTCCTCCTCCTCCTCCTCCCATGAACCATAGTAGTAGCGTCAGCTTAAGGTAAAATACTTCAGGTTTGCAGTGTTGAGGCAGAAGATGCCCATCTCACAGTAAAAAGCGGTATTTGCATCTATTTACTTTAAAGAGTTGTTGTGCGGTCTTGTGTGTCTTGGCACAGAAAATATCAAATAGTGTTAGCGTTTGTCCGAGTCGTTTGGTAGAAATGTGGCTGCATTTCAGAAAGTTTTGTCGTAGAATCAGAAAGGTGGCCAGACCAGCTGGGTGGCTGACATCGAGGCGGATGATGCTCAGCGCCGTGGTACTGGAAAGGAAAACTAACACATTCATTCACTGTCGTCACACGCATAGGAAATTTTTAATTATCTCAAAATGAGAGCATCAAGCTCCATTTAATTTTTTAGAGTCAGGTAAGTAAATTTCCACGATCTTTCTTTAAGAAATAACTTGACATTTTATCAGTATAACTTTTCTAAGCAGAACATCCATATTCTCCTCTTTTTTTTTATGGGCTGTGGCAAACCTGAGACTTAATAGCATTTAATCGAGTTAACAGTTCCATGTGAAAACAGAAGAGAAGTGACAACTGAAAGGGGAAAGAATACCTGTGGCAAGAAATCAAGATGAAGGGATGGAAATTGTTTTTTCCCAGTAGAAGTTGGTGCCAGAAGACTACTTGGAAAATTGGTGGGGAAAACACTGAGAACCATTGGTTTCTTGTCTAGGCTGTACTGCTGAAAAGACATCAAGGTGGCTATGGCTCAGAATTTTCCACATGGATGGAGGAGCACCTAGCTAAGCTGATGGACAGTGGGAGACTGATCGCTTCTTACTCTTCCCACTATCCTAAGGGTCCTGCAGATGATGGGCTGATATCCATCACAGCTGATGAGTTTCTCAGGAGCACTTTGAGTAAATATGAGAGTCAAGTGTCTTCAAGGCTCTTGTGTATTATTAGTCAGCATCTGTGTTTTGTGGTTTTCAATCAGCTTGTCGTCATTTTTCAGTGGTAATGGAATCAAGTAGATTACTCCATTATGCTGTCTTACTGTAGCAGCTAAGCTTGTGCTCTTTCCTGTTTTGTAGACCAGATATTAGCAGCTACCTGCTGAACTGTATTGGCAAGTTCACCAGCTTGCCACATGCGATGTCATCAGAGATCTGGCATAAACTGTGGGGCTGCTGCCTCAGGTAAGTAGTATCTATTCGCTACGTCCTTGGATCTGTATTTAGCTTTGTCGTTTGTAGGCACTTCTGTGGCACGCTGGGTGATTATGAAGTGCTTTAACAGTGGTGAGAATAGACTTAACATTAAAATTCCAACTCTCTAATTGCACCATTAAAAGGAGACAACACTTTGATGTTACCTGAAAAAAAAAAGACAGCACACAGTATGGGAACACCTATGTAAAAGGATTTATTTAGACGTCTTAGTCTAACGGGTGGAATTCTGATTTACTTTTTGATTAATCTTTGAAGCAGACAGGTTAAATTATACATGTGTATGTGTGTGTGTTTAAAATTTAATACTTTATTGTTAATGAGAGTGCATTATTCCAGCAAAAAATACATTAAAAATCAGATGAAGTGATTAATTGTGATGTTGCTATTGTTTTGACTGCTCAAGCTTGGTGAGATTCAAATTTGGAGATTGAGGGGTGGGGGGCAAACCTGTAGTTTTAAGAAGTTGTCTTGATGCTTTTCTTGTAAGTTTTGTGTATTGTTCTGTGTGCTTCTGATTAGTATCTTGTTGCAGGATAACTCCTCCATCTATGAAATGATGGCTGATAGCTCTCTTTTGTTAGAATCCTATAATTTTATCAAGTTGTCAGCTCAATAACCAGCAAAAAACAGTCCATTACCTTCACATTTCCTTGACTGTGGTAAATCGTAGAGCAAACAATTTCTCCTCCTCCTCTTCTCCAGCCATTTTTTTAAAAATGTACTGTCATAGCTTAGAACGAAATGTTCTAAACCTGTTCTCACCTGTCCACAGTACATTGTTCCAAGATGTAGTTCTTATGCTGTTTAACTCAGTCAACTCACCTTTTCTTGTTGTCATGTCTAAGAAAGGGTTTTTTGGCTGCTACTCCAGCCAATCAGTCAGGTTTCTCTTGACCACCTTTTGGTGTTAGATGTTGAGATGCGGAATTGTGGTCAGAAATTAATTGGCTTCCTGTCAGGAGAGCATATGTTCTAGACTTCCAAACCAGCCACCTATCTTCCTGCCCTCTTCTTTCTCTTCCTTGGTTTAATTTTATGGCTAAACTTGTTGGCTTTGTTCTATAAATGGCTGTTTGCACACAGTCTTGCGTAGCTCCAACCATAATAGTACAAACCATCAATTATTCAGATTAGCAGCAAAAAATGTCAGCTGAACTCAACAACATCATGCTTTCAGTAGGTAACTAAGTTGAGATTTATAGATATATCCTGCTGAGTCCATGATTATGCTGCAGACACAATAATTAATGGTTTGTAGTGGTTTGTCTGGTCTTAATCCTTTCCCTGCCAAAGTTTCTGGTGCCATTGCTATTAACAGATTTGCCCTCCATTGACAGATGACTTGGAATTCCCCCCAAAGGCAGTCACCAAAGCTTGAACCAATGATATCCAGTGCTACTCACCAGCTGTCTATCGAGTGACACAAAAAATTGTTACAGCGGTGATCTCGGACTTTGGCAGGAAATGGGTTAATGATTTTTTTGGATGAAGCATTGTCATTAGTTATGAAGTGTTGGAAAAGCAGATGACACTGTGTTTGTATGGTTTGCTCTTAATTCTGAATGCCAATGTGTGTGTGTGTGTGTATATATAATATTGGAAGTATTGATGGGTTTTTCCCCTAACTTTTTAGGATTGTAAGTCTTCATCATTGTGAATCTGAGGGCTTTCAACTTCTGTCATCCATTATTTGGAACAAATTGGTCATTCCTGAGAAGGACATTTGGAATTTGTTTCTACCGTTCAGCACTATGCCAACAGAAGGATCTGTGAAGTTTCTGGCAACTTATCTTTCCTGTTGTGATTTACCAGAGAAGCATCATCCAGACATCTTGCGAACCTTTAAGAGTAACTATGGAAGCTTGTATCCACTGAGGGAACAGCTAATGGACTGGCTTCTTCCAGTTTTGGAGGATGAAATGGAAAATGATGCAGGCAGAAAAAGGTCGGTGAATGGTACTGTTGATGCCAATCTAGTCGCCTCTGTGTTGACTTCCCTCATCATGAGATGTCCAAGATTACCCATCCTTGTATTAGAGGAGAACAGTAAAAAAGGGCTCTTGAGTAATATTGAAGAATTATATTTGCAGACAACCTTTGACATAATTCAGATAGATTCTAGCATCTCTAATGACATGGGTTTTGACACATCTCAAAATTGTCACATACCAACTCTCTTGAAGCATATGGAAAGCAGGCTTTCCCAGTTCGTGTCTCAACTTGAAGTGCAAGAGCCATCAGTAAGTACCAGTGTTTAGGATTTTGATATTTGTACCAATACATTTGCATGCACTACATATTATCAACAATTTGTGTGAATATGTAAACGAAAAAAAATCATTTTACAAATTTTTTAAGCAATGTGAAGAACTCAAAGATATAAAAGCTGGAGACTTGAATATTTTGAAATGTTTGTAAAAGAAATCAAAGGTTAGTTGTGGACTCATTGCTATAGTCTTAGCACTGCTTTTAATGTTATTGGAATTATTAGTTTATGACTTGATTCCTGTTTAATCTATGATGATGATATACAGTACTTCTTCTACATTATTGCTCTTTAATAACTGATGAAAACTGTAGCAACTTGTTGTCATAAATAAACTACAGAAAAAATATTAATTTTAAGGCACTTTTATTTATCATTTGTTTTGTAATTCTGCTTTTAAATCCGTTTTTAGCCACCACTATTTTTATTCTCTTGCCTCTTGGCATTGAGCCTTGTGGGGGGGGTGCAATTTGAGTAATGGCGGCACAACCCCTACTGGCTTTGTGTGCATGTTGCTGACTCTTGTTTCTCCATTTCAGGTTCTCTCCCTTCAGAAGTTAGCCTACCACTGCTGTTTATTCAGCAAAGTCTTGGAGCAGCTACTCTATCGGGGGGTTGCGACACTAAGCACAGTCTCCCAGTTTGATGTACTGCCACTGCTTGAGCAGCTTCTAAAGACGCTCTCCACTCAAATGACCAAAGTGATGAGAGATGGACCAATGTCCGTGAGTCCCATTTTGCCATACATGACTCAGCTCTTCAGCTGGAACTGCTTGAGGAATGAAACGCGTTTTGCTGTAGCAGAACTCCTCCGTTCACTCACCCCAGCTCAGATTCTGGATAACCTCTTTAGGACAGCTACAGAACAGGTAATGTTTTGCCGTCTGAATGGTTGTTTGCATGGAATCTGAGAGGGAACAAGTATCCAACTGCCTATTATTTAAGAAAACATCTCCACAATGCAATCCTCAGGCTAGCCGTGCTTAAGAGATACACTGAAAATTGTCTTGGACATTACAATATTAATTATACTAGCAATTGACTGAGGAGAGAATGGATGATGCCCATTTATTATCCTTTTATTGTGGGGATTTTTTTTTTTTAGAATAGCCAGTAATCAGATTTTGTATGACATCTTTTTTAGTCTTTGGAGGTTTTACCTTTTTAGTGGAATGTGAATGGTGTAATTCATTGAAAAATATATATATTTAGTCTGCAATCAAAAAGTATGAGAACTATTTCCATAGACACATTAATGGGATGTTACACAAATCTTTTATTTCTCTCTCTCTCTCTCTCTCTACATTTATAAGGGAACTCATTTACTATAGCAACTGGCGGTGCTTGCTTCCTTCAAAGTTTCCTCTATACGTTTTTTTTTCCTTATAACTATTGTCTCTGATACCTTAGCGACAAACAGGACTGTCAGTTCTTCCACTGCTGTCTTGCAGAGCTGTAAGTCCCGCAGAAGTAATGTGGATTCTGATGAGCATAGTGATGGTGACATGGATGTGGACGATATGTTTGACACGTGTGAATCAGACACTACCGAACAGCACGTTTTTGGTAAGAGATCTTTTATGCATTGATTCAGGAAGATGATTAGTCTTTCTTGCTCAACTTTTTTTGTTCTTCGAGAGTCGTCATTGCTGGTAATAGAGACTTTGTTGGGCAGCCCGAGGTCTAGTGCTAGACTACTGGACTGCCATGGTTAAGGGCCTGGGTTGGAAACCCGCTCACGACTGGCTTGGTTTGGCACATCTCCCCAACATAGCTCCTCCTCGCTCTTTAACCCAGCCAGCTGTGTCGGTCTCTGCCAGGCTTTCAAGTTTTCCCCCCCACATATCTAAAAGTGAAGAGTTCTGGGCCCCTGTGATGGAGGTCTCTGAGTGACTCCTGACTCGCTTGCACCAGAAACATCATTTGGCAACTACTAAGGCCAAAAGCCCACTCTGTCGCGGAGTGTCCTTAAACATCGAGAGCTGGGCTAGGGGTTAGCCAAGAAGAAGAAGAAAAACATCATTATCTTTTTGCTCAGCGCAGAAAAATGCGACAATGAAAAAAGGGGGGATGTTGCACTTGTTAAAGTACCACTGAAATCTACACTTTTGACATAGGTCGCTGCTGCGTGATTTGGTTTCCACATTACAATCATTAATCACAGCGATTTTACTTTCATCTGGGTTTTACTTGAATGTCTTCAGTACTTTGCAGTTAGTCATCTTGTGGTTTTTTTTTTCAAATACGACTATGACACATGCGCCGCTACAGCAAAGTGTTTTGCGGTCATCTTCTTTACAGGAGATCCAAAGTGCGGTCCAAGCGTCTAAAGCTTAGATTTACTGAAAATTCCCTGAAATTGATGATTTAGGTAAATCGTTACAAAAATCTTTTTTAATTAAGGAATAAAACAAGTATGTTTATAACGTGTTCCTTAAAAAACAACTTTTAGAAATTATTAATGCATTTTCTAGGTTTAGATTAGTTTATCAGTTGCTGATTTCTTTTCTTTTGAACTGGCTAACTCTGTTACTGTTAATGCTGCCAGCAATAGTTTATACAACTTATTCTGTAGTTGGTTTAACTAATTCATAGTTATGTTGTCTGTTGTGGAGATATTGAAAAATGTTTATTACTGTCTGTCTGTCTGTTCTCATCTCTCCTCCTTTCTCAGAGAACCTTGTCTTGGCTTTCGAGGCGTCACAGAAGTGATTAACCAGAAGGAGCGATATGTGTCGGGGTGTTAGCCTCAATGACCGACCAAGCCAGTAGTTGCCTAGGTATGGGTGGGGTCTCTTAGCAGTGGTCAAGAGTTTCCTGCAGAACCTTCTCCATGTGTACCTGCCTGAAAGTCTCTACTAGATACGAGAACTCTTCATTTTCAGACGAGGCAGGAAGCCAGAGAGTGGCTAGTGAAGAAGAAGAATAAGAAACCACGGCATTTCAGTAGTGTAACCACCAAATCTCTCAAGCATCCATATACACTAAAGGTTTGAGGTTTTGCCATTTTCAGTGTATTTTTGGCAGTTAGTTATTGTGTTTGTGCTGCATACTAACAGTGGATTCACTACCTGTAGCAGTGAAAGACTATAAAATCGTCAGTTAGACTTATTTTTATCTATCTATCAATCCAACAAACAAAAACCGCAAAGTGGACTTCTGCCTGGCTGGTTACTTGATGCTTTTCAAAATGAGGCGGGATTGTGGGAAAATCATGAATCAAATATATACGTGAGATAAGTAGATGCGATTGATACTTGTTTGTTGTTCTGCCCTGAAGAAAGGTTGCCCCTTTCTGTTACCATAAAGGGTAGGTAAACATAAATAACCTACATGTATGTGGTTCTCCCCTCTGGTCAATATCTTTTTTTAGTTTGGATTTCTCAAGTTGTTGTGTACTTCTCTTGTTACCTGGCTGTGAGAAATCTAATGCAATGCACCACTTAATTTTTTTAAGGGTATGAAAGCTTGTTGAGGCAGACTCTGTCAGACCATCAGCAGGCAAGCCTGGATTCAGTGAGAGTTCTTTGCAGCTGGTGCAGTTATGAAAAAGCTGCTGCACCCGGGGATGTTGTCATAGAATCAGAGCTGGGTACAGATGTCATTAAGCAGAAGCTAATGAGCCTACTGGATGTTAAAACTTTTGACGAATACAGCCCTTTTCATCTTCAGATGGTATGCACATATTCAACTATTTGTTACCTTACACTTTCTGGGCCATGTTTTTATTATCAGCAAATCCAAGATAAGGATCAGCTTGGTTTGGCATATCTTCCTTGCGTAGTTTCTTCTCTCTCTACTAGCCAGTTACATGAAATTCTTCCCACACGCCTGCATTTGCCAAGAGAGGTAATGGGAAGCCACTTCAACTATTCAAATACTCAGCCATGGATGGATAGCCCTATCTGTCCACATTGTTGGCCAGAAGCTTACTCAAAAAAGCTGATTTGCCATTTTAATTGTTTAACTTTTTATACTCTAAGTGGTTAAACTTTACATATAAAAGACAGTTTTAACAAGTACATGGATGTTCAGATGAAACCTGGCCAGATACAATTACAGCGATTATGTGTTCAGCCAGGTTTCGTTTGAACATTTCTGGCACTTGCTGGAAATAACATTTCCATGTTGGTCACTGTTTTACCTCTGTCTAAAACGGGTTATTTTTTCCACAATGCAATAACAAAGAAACGAACGGCCAACAGAGGAAAATAGACTCTTCTGACTAGTAACTAGACATTACACACGTAGATAAACAAACAAATTAAAGTAGGTTGACTCTCTGATTTTGATTGGCTTGTTTTAGCTCAATTTGAACTTTTAGCTTTGTATCTTACTGGTATTTTTTTATCTATCTATTGTTTTTTGTAATTTTCATGAGAAAAGAATTTGTATAAGAGTGAAAGATTAGTTCAGTCTGTGAACGGATATGTGATGATAAAGCATTCAGGCTGTTGATGTATACCAACATACATAAGGTAGGCAACTCTACTGAAGGAGTGTAGTGCCATGACTGTCCACTAGGAAACTAGGAAGTGCTGCCATTTCTGTGCCACAGGAGATCTGGTACTTCTGACTTTGAAAAGAAAGCATTCAAGTAATAATTTGTATTTAGTCTGAATGCATAGGTTTACAGATACCATTTACACACCATGTCCTGCTTGATGGATGATGCCTTGTGTGCCATTGTTGCCACACAGGTGCAAAGAAGAATTTGAACGACAGATACAAACATCTGGCGTGTACCTTTTGGATTTTTATCATCATTTCTGGTTGAACGATGCTTTTGGGTGGGGAGGACAGAAGAGGGTTGCTGAAAAATTGATTATGGTGATACAATTTGTCCCAAGGGTTTGGTTTGTACTTGAAATTAGATTTTTGACACCAGCAGGTAGAAAATCCTGTACAATACTCTTACATCAAACATTTTGATGGATGTGCTTTTTTGTAAATTATGATTATTATTCATTTAGATGAGGTTAATTATTTCATCTCTGTCAGCCCCAGATCACTACCAAGCAGATGTTGATCTGAAGAACATGATTCTTGTACTGAAGTAAGTTATTCTCTTTTTCTTCTTTTTTTATTTCCTTAACAGTATGCTATGAATTTTGTTTTTCGTATTTCATAATTCTGATTCTCAGTATTATGCCAAAAAGAATGAGAGTAGTAGTACAGCTGCAGATTTTAAGGTGAGAAAAGGGAGTGAGTAGAGAGCACAACCTAAGTCTTAGCTTATGAAAAGGATGGATGCACTTCACTGCAATGTTTATAATCTCTCTTGGAATAGTTAAACTTTGGTTTAGTCATTCCTTGTCATAACTCATAATTTATTCTTGTAATGATTCTGTAGCCAATCTTATTACGTCCTATGCCACCTACGATCTGGAAAAGAGATTGGGTGACAACAACCTTTGTGGTAACAGGACTCTAAAGTACACTGCCCAATTACTAAGATAAATTAAGATAATGTATTATTATAAGATGTTGAAGGTATAATATACACCTGTTTTAACAAAATAACACATACACAGGCATATAATACAGTGTAAAAAGCAGTACACTGCCCTGCCATAATAATAAGGTGACCTGTTACTGCAGCATGCTAGTTTGTTGCAGAAATCAGCAAATAAGGACAAACAACTGAATGAAATTCTTTGTTAGAACTTGGTTATGTCATTTTCTGCAGCACAAAGAACTTACCCTGTCTGACATTGAATCAGTAAGATTTTGTATCACATTCTGGTCCAGGCTTTCCTATATCCATGCCAGTTTTCTTTAATTCCATTGCATTAGACAGATGTGGACAGGTTGCCCTTAGCTGCCAATCCAGATGCTCCCACAGATGTTTGATTGGATTGATATTAGGGTTTTTGGGTACCCAGGAAAGAAGTTAGATACCTTGATTCTCCTTCCAGCCAGGTCACATGAAGTGTATGGCACATTGTGCCATTTTCCGGAAGAATTGAGGCATCCTTTAACAAACATCAATTCTCTTTTCGCCATACCTGATTACAGCCCATGCCATGACACACTTGTGACTGCTTAACCATAAGCTGCAGATATTTGGGTTGAAATTCTTCATTAGGCTTTTATGCAAAGTCAAGTGTGACTTACGGTGTGATCTGTTAAAACCTGGACTCATTGATATTGATTGCTAGTCACCATTAATCAAGGGATCTTTCCAGCCATGTCCTTTGATGAGACCTTTTCAAGCATTTTATTCTTCTGAGGCAGACTGAGTTTCTTGTATGCCTCACTGTTCTTTAACTCACTTTTGCTGCATGGCCAATGTCAGCAAGAGAATTCTGCCAGTGCATGCGTATGTAGATGTGGCAGGTGTCAGGGTGTCACTGAAAGGCTTTTCAGGTGAACATTGCAGTAATATTATCTGCACATTTGTGAGAAAGTTGAGATGTTTAGCAGCCTGTCGACTCTGATCGGCCTATGACATGACCTCTGCTGCATGCTGGTCATCTGCCCACCCAGTCCTGTATATGCACACCTGAAATGTGTAAATTTTGGTCAGGTGCATTCATTTATGGGGTTAGGGTTAATAGGGATTGGAATTGTATGGGTACACATGTACATACGTATGTAAACCAAAAGTAAAAGTTAAACAATGTAGCTAGTAAAAATGATTTAATAGAAAAAGGAACTATGCAAGAAATGAATAACACCACCATACTGTCGCTGTCTGCCCGGAGATTACCGAATTACAAACAATCCGTAATCCACTGCACCAGTCCTGGTCCGAGCTCGTTGCGAGCCTGTGAACGAACGACTTTCAGAAAGAAAAGAACTCACAGTTACAGCTTTCTCTCTGCATCGTGACGTGAACAGACCTGAGGCCAGCGGGTCAGGTCATCGAAACTTAATTAACTGAGTCGAGATAAAAATGCAGGCATTAAGAGGGAGGGGGGCTTCGAGGGATCACCACAGAAAGTAAAGTTGCCCCCCGGAGCATCACCACTCCCCCACTACGATAACGCTGCGTGGGAACTGGAACGAGGTGCAATTACTGCATACAGGTGAAAGGTTTGAGACAATCCAAACCAAACTCTTCGAAACAGAAGTTATGTATAAAAAAAAAAAACTATTTCAAAAGCAGTCGAGAGTAAGGCATAACTTAACTAATTATTTAATTAAGAGTAAATTATTGTGAGTCATAGTTAACTATACATATTAAATTAGGAGATTCCCAAGAATAGGAGTAATAAAGTCTAGAATAACAGTGACAATAGAATTCTCATTGCACAAGGTCTTCCATCACCAAAAGCAAAGCAGAGATCTGGTAGTTAGGACTTTCTGGCATGTGATGAGACTGTCTAAAAGATAGTTTGCAGAGTACATGGAAAATTGTTTTTAAAAAATATGTTTGATTATCATTCTTTTCTTCCTCCCCCGTAGGCAAGTTGTTAATAGTCACAGGCGCGACCAAGACATTTGTCGCGTGAGCCTGGAACTTATGCAGAACCTGATACCGTATTTCTCGGGCAACTGCTCTGATGTTAGAAAAGAGTGCAGAGACATCATTTTGCATCTTCTGAATGCCTTTTGGTAAGTGGGACAGGAGTACCGCCTTAAAGATTATTAGTCTGAAGTAAAGAAAAGCCTAGCAGAACCCTTAACTAGTAAACATGTGACAAGTGTGTGTGTGTGTGTGAAATGGTCACTCCTTGTAATCGAAGATAGCCATTCATTAATTACATGCAAATACCCGAGTTTTGTTTATAGGGTAGGAGCTGCTGCCCACTTGGCAACCATGGTCTCAGATAGCTGCGGCAAACTGGCAAAGAGTAAGAAGAAACCATGCCATAGAGGTACACTGCCAAACGGAACTGGTCTTGACTGGGATTCTACCTCTAGGCCCTCAGCCATCAGTGGCTGCCATGACAAGCTTGTGTAAATGCACATCGTGTATAAGAATGGGGGGAAAATTAAAATAATAATGAAGAAAATCGAAAAATCTATTTATGTGAGTTTAAGATCTTATTGACAGGCTGTGTTTATGCAACAGTAGTTCCACACTCCTCTTAGTTTCTGGGCTGGCCTATCTACTGTAGGAGACTTGTCCTTGGTATGTGAGACAAGCTTGAGGGGTTAGAAGGGTGTCAGCCCCCTGCTGGCTAGGCTGATTATTGGCATAAGCACCCAAGAAGCAATGAAATTGTAAGCCAGATGATATTCAGTTCAAGAACATCTACTGGTCCCCTCATTGGTACACAGAAGGCTAGAAATTCACACCCATCCACCCACTCAATATTGGGGGAGAGGTTCAGATTGGTTAAAGTCCCCAAATTCAGGTAGAAGCTGCTGCTTTGTTTGCTTCTTTTTAAAAATTCGTTTAATGCAGATATATCCCCCCAGCCGACTTTATTTAATCGGGAACAACTTAGCAATGATGAGGACATCAAACCAGTCTGTAAGCTCTTCTCCCTGTTGTGTAACTATCGCTGTAAACAGCAATGGAAATTCTATTTTAGTAGTTTTTATTTGTAAAATTTGCCCTATCCTTCTCATCCTTTCTGAACATCCAAGTTGCAGCCGCTGTCTTGTTTCCCAAATGTAGTCTGCGGCATTCTGGAGTTTCCTCGAGTCTCCATTAAACTTCTGGTGGCATATCGTAGCAGGCCACCATTGTTGGTTTTCAAGCTCCAAGAAACAGAGGGGCTTGTTTGGAGCTGTAAGATGAGACCACTCCTCTACCATATGGGGGCCTGGTCAGTCCTGCCATTTTCATCAGGATTTTTGGTAAGAAACTGCATTTGATTTGATCCTCTCCTTGTCAACTTGTCCAGTTTAGGTGGTGGTATCAGGAGATACACTTCTGCTGTCATTGCAAATGCCTTTCTAGTAAATTAAGAGCTGCAGGCTACAATAATATTAATTCTTTCAGGTGAATTAAGACATGCAAAGTTTTTAACCATGAAAAAGTTGCACGCAAGTCATGGAGGAGTTGTCTCTCTCAGCAAATATTTCTCCATGTAATGTTGTGCATATGCAAGTACATATTTTCTTTGTAGGCAATTACAGAAGAACGGCCAGTATAACGCATCTGTCCGTTTAGCTGTAGCCAAGTGCATGGAAGCATTTATTAAGGTAAACCTTTTACTTTCCTAATCTGAAGTTTTCAAATTTTTTTTTGTCTAGATTAAAGTTCTGTTTATCTGCAGTAGTCTGGACCACAGATAGTGTAGACAATTCTAGCTTGAAATTTTAAACAAAATGGCGTAAATGTTGAGATGGTATTGAGTGTTTTAATCACTGGGCTGCTAAAACTTGTTTTGGCAACTGTACCCAGCCAGTTTCATCCAGTTGTCGAGTGCATGGATAGTCAATTGATGTCACCTTTGTCACGTTGATGGGGAATGGGGGTTTTAATTCTTTTTTGATGATGGCAACCATTTCAAAGTGAAAAGATGGCGGAGGATTATCTATTCCCGATGTCTATTAACTATTTACGTTGCATATGCAATTTTAAAATGAGACAGGTGTGGTACAGAGTGTCACAAGTATATTTCTAAGAAATAAAGCAAACCATGCGAGTCATGAGATGAGGCTGGTAGTACAGTCTTCTAGTGTAGTTACTTAGTGTTTTCCCAAGAAAATATTCTTAATAATAATAATACATTTTCCTGGTACCTTGAGCAGCCACGTTTGTCCTTTGAATATGGTTTAGTTGGAGTTGGACATGTGGGTATGGATGTTGACAATGTAATTGATCGGTGGTGGACCAACAAAGGAGGATTGGGTTCCTTCTGTCCTAGTTGTTGTTGCAAAATTGAGTGGTGATTGAGATTTCCATTTTGAGAGCCAAGTGAACAATCCATTATGAACTCTGCAAATAGCTGAATGAGTGTGAAGTGTCTCGTTTGCATTGTCATACAAACTGATCATTTTGGTTGGATGTAACTTAGCAACCTGATGCAGCAGGGCCTGCACTGGTTGGTTTAAAATGGTGGACAGTTATTGAGTTTGAACAACTCGTTCTCAATGGGTGAATACATTTTGGGATCATAAAATGTTATCAGGTGGTTATGTAAATTGTTGTCTCAAAATCCCCAGTATTGGGGCTTCATCACACTACAATACTGAGGAGAGAACCCTGATATTGTAAGTAATTTTTGTGTGTGTACAATAAATGTACTTGCTACGTAGTTTATTATCATGTGTATGAATTTTGTCCCTGACTAGATCAACCCCAGCATCTGTGCACTAAGATCCCTGCTGCTGATGGCAGAAGGCCTGCATCAGGTTGGTTTAAAATGGTGGACAGTTATTGAGTTTGAACAACTCGTTCTCAATGGGTGAATACATTTTGGGATCATAAAATGTTATCAGGTGGTTATGTAAATTGTTGTCTCAAAATCCCCAGTATTGGGGCTTCATCACACTACAATACTGAGGCGAGAACCCTGATATTGTAAGTAATTTTTGTGTGTGTACAATAAATGTACTTGCTACGTAGTTTATTATCATGTGTATGAATTTTGTCCCTGACTAGATCAACCCCAGCATCTGTGCACTAAGATCCCTGCTGCTGATGGCAGAAGGGATTGGTTGCTGAAATGTTGGTTCATCAGCTACTTTATTTATGATTTGTTAATGGGATAAGAAAGGGGGAAAAGGTTTTTCGCTGTTTCTATAGATAACGCCCAAAAGTGAAGAAAAGAATTTTTCACAGATTAAATATGTTTAACCTCTGGAGCTTTTAAAACTAACCATTACTTGTTAAATTTTTTCTTAAGGTCCATAAGTAAATATGAAAAGGGTATTTAATCCTCTTGAATTAACCTCAAGAGATCTTCATTTCAGTGTGACCCCAGAGGTGACTGGGCTTTTCTGCAGCAAAAGGACTCACAGTCAGACGAAGACAAAGATGAAGCATCGTGCTGTAAGGAATTTCTGTTCTGTTTGACTGACTCCTCTCTGGAAGTACGACTTTTCTGTGCCAATGCCCTCTCAATGTAAGCATTTCTCTCCCCATCTCTCTTGCACCCTCATTTCTTTTTCCCATAATGCATCTTTATTTTTCTCGTTCACTTTGACTTTAATCCACCCATCAGCAAATGATGACTGAGAAAACTTTGAATCAAGATACCTACTGTTAATCTGTTAATCCAATAATACTGTACAAGTTTAGCTCACCTGACAGCCTGAAATAATCCAGATAAGAACCACAAATACTAGGGTTGCTGGTGTCAGTTTTGGTTTTCATATCTCTCTTTTTTTTTAAATGGGGCATTTGGAAAAGTAAAGATTTTCATCACTAATTACATAATTTCGAGAATACAGTAGATTTTATGAATCATGATGTTTAAAGTACTAAATAATTTATTACCAGCTGTAAGAAACAGTTTAATTTCAGGTACAAATTGAACTATTGCTACCTTGTTATCTGAATACTGATCAAAATATTTTTTTTCTTGTTATCTATAGATGTTTTACATATTTCAAGGGATGTGAGAAAATATTTGTTTTCCAGACTTAAACATTCTTTTTTTATATGTGCTGACTGCTGATGCTTATTTTTGAAGTTTGCATCATCATCATCTTTGATAACAGACAGAAGACTGAGACTGAAATGTATTATTGGCTTTTGACTTTTAAGCCATTTGGATGAAAAGTAAACTAGTCTCGACATTGGAGACAACTGAGAGAGTGTAATGGCCATGATTATCCACTAGAAAGTAACAGTTGCTTAATCTTTCTTTCTTTCTTTGTTGCTTTTCAGCCTTTACACTGCTAGTAAGGAGGACCCTCTTAGAAGTACCACTGTACCTCGATCTCAGCAGGAGCATTGCTTTGAGGAAACACAGAGAATGCTAAATAAAGCTCTCCAGATTTGTGTGAGTACTGAATCACTTCTGACTGGAGTTAAACAGGTAAATAAGCAGATTTGTGTGGAGCAAATGGACTCCGTAGTTGACCCAACTGCCCCAAGGGCCAGGGTTTAAACCCAGTCAGGGTCAGCTTGGTTTGTTTCTTCACCAGCCAGTCCATGGGTTTCTCAGTGCATGTAGAGAAGATTCTGCATAGATAGCTTGTGACTGGCTTCCCCTTGACCACCGCTGTACCTGGGTAATCTACTTGGTCACCAAGGCTGATGCCCCGCAGCTTTCCCTTCTAGTTCCATAGACCTCGGAAGTCAAAACAAGGGGTTTGCCAAGGAGATGACGACAACCATTGTTCCATCTGTATTGTTCATAAATACAGAATGGATTACTACTTTAGTTATTATGAGGAGGCAGAGGGAAGAGAAAATAAAACTGACTCATCTACAGATTCATTTGGTTTACTTAGATAACAGCATCTTTCTGCCATGTTTTCAGGGTGCAAGGGATGTTTTAAACATTTCTTAGGAACCATAATAGGCTGGAGGGTCTGCAAGTGCTTTTACAATAATGTGGTCAGTGTGCAGAACTGTTTACCTAACTTGGTTGTTTCGATGATACCGCATCAAGAAACTTTACAGGACTCTTATATCTCATCCCCTGTAACTAAATGAAACTGCCAACATCATAATTTCATTCTGCTTCAGGATACTGTGTTAAAGCTAACCCTTATTGGACTGCTGGACTAACATTAAATTTTTCTGCCTTTACTAGGATCGCCTGACGCCAGAAGAACAGAAAGATGAGAAGGTTAATCGTGTCACTAGCCTGCTGGTAGCTTTGTCCACCATTACAAAAGCAAGCCCAGTATGCGAGAAAAGGGCAATTTTTGCACTTTGTGTTTTGATTGGAGATCAGGGCGTTCCAGTGGATCTTGTTTGCAAGGTATTTGCATAGTCATCAGTAGAACTAAAAATGTCCATTCTAGAGAGCTTGTATTGAGCTGAGGAGTAAATTAGAGTGGTTTCTGCTTAGTTGAAGGGGCTGTACATAATTACCGGTCATTGTTACAAGCGTAAATGGGTATGCTAGTGTGAAATAATGAGGCTTCTGGTTTTGATGCGCTTTCTTGATGTCACGGTGGTTGTCAGAGTCGTTCCTAGTAACTGTAGCTTCTTTGGGGGTGAAATTGCTGGTTAATACCGATCAAGCTGGGGATACGCTTGGTTAACCCAGGTGCAATCGAGGTATCAGCA
Organism: Nautilus pompilius; assembly: GCA_018389105.1. Lineage (NCBI taxonomy): Eukaryota > Metazoa > Mollusca > Cephalopoda > Nautilida > Nautilidae > Nautilus > Nautilus pompilius. The sequence continues at coordinate 63,816 of JACATO010001717.1, read as the reverse complement.
AACTAGTGACTGTCAAAAGGAATTAATGGGGGTTGGATGGAATCAATCACTGGCAAGCACTAGCATGGAGGAAGAAGTATTGGGCATGGTGTATCCATCTAGGGTTGTGGGTACAGTACCAATAGAGGGAGTTGAGCGCCTGGCAGACGATGTGGGATGAAATACTCTCACCCATGCTTGGAATGAACCTGAAGTGACAGTGTGAATTTCGAGCGGCTGTTTGTGTGCTGGTGCTGTGGGCACAGGATGTGTATGGGACTGAGCGTTGTCTACATCGGAATTGGAGAGCAAGGGAGATCAACTCAGGTTTGCAGCCTTCTTGCGAGGCTACAAGTAGAGACTACTAACCACCTCAGATATCGAGATGACAACTTTGGTTGATGCAGTCAAATGAAACACTGTGGAGATTGGCAATCACCACCGGTGGATATAGGCGTGACTGTCCAGGTTGGGGAAACATAAGATGTGATCGCTCTTCCTTCACTACTGACAGGTTTGTGAAGTTACTCGCCTGCTGTAGAACAGGTGTTGGTGGCGGCAGGAGCAACTTCATGGGTAGGCGCTTTCTTGTACAGGGCCAACGGGATGGTAGAGATCGTGGGCAAGTCAGACACCGACACCAATTTTGTCTCTAGAAAACCTCTAGGGGTAGAGGGCATTGGGTACAAGCTGCAAGGAGCGAACCCAATTGCTTGGGTGAAGGTATGCAGGCTACCTCTTGCCGCTCCAGAAGAAACTCTGCTTCTGCTACTGAAGGAGTATGGAAAGGTTTTGATCGATTCCAAATGCAACACCCTACAAGGTCTGCCATTTCTTTCTGGTCAGTGAAATGGGAAAATGCTTATTACCAAGTCAATTCCAAGGAGACTAAGTGGTACCATCAACAGCTGCTGCATGGAAATACCAGAGAGGAATATGGTCAACCAGGCAACCGTGGTTTCAAAACCCCCAAATGTGGCTTCTGACACCAGAATTTCAAAAGAGCCAACAGGTGGTGGAGAAGCTGCAAATCTAGGGATCAAGCCAGTGCTCTCTGATTCTTTCACAGTTGTGCCTCAAAGTACCGTGTGGAGATGCTGAAACATGGGACACTGTGAATCAGTCAGTCCACGAAAACAAAACGGTCACTGAGGAGTCTGAAGAGGTCAGGGAGGTAGGCACATAAGTTGAATCCCTTTCTTTTTGATTTCTTTCAGGTTTACAATTAGGCTTAACATCTCCAGGCAACTCTTTTAGACTGCAGGTTTGCAATTACGGATAGGCCCATGAAATTTCTATCCCTCTGTGTTAGAGGGACCAAATGTAAAATGTATTTTGATGCATTTCTAGACAACTCAGTCAGAACTAAAACAGATGTGACATGCCTGCAGGAACTACCTCTCAATGATCAGGCAGAAATAGACTCTAAATTTGCCAAGTGGAAAGGACAGAAGCTCTGTGGGTTAGTGCTGCACTGGAAGAAAGTGCAGAGTAGCCATTCTCTTTCACCCAAAACTTCAAGTACAGCTTAGAGCTCTCTCTCTCAGTAATAACGTAAAAAGAGTATCCATGGCTGGTGTTAAACTGGAGAACCAACAAAGGCGATGATCGTATGGCGTATGCTCCCAACATTGTGAGAGAATGTATAGTGTTCTTTTAGAGCCTCAAAGATACGTTAGAAGAAGAAAGTAAGCCTTTTCCTGCAAGTGAGATTTATGCGATGGGTGACTTTGTGTCCCAAACCATGAACTAGATAGGCACAGCCTGGACACTAATCATAGGATGTGCATTTAACTGGAGTATCACAGTTCAGCCTGGTTGATGCATTTGGAAATAAACGCCCAGGTGTTAAGTCGTACACTCGCTATAGCAGTGGATATGGTGTAGTGACTAGAACGTAACATCTTGGAGTGATCACTCCCAGGTCAAGGTAGCAACCTGTCTGATAGGCATGCCGGAGTGGGTGCACACCGTCATTAATGTTGAACTAGTGGAGTTCTTATGCCAAGGACACAAACACCTCATCTCCCAGAATCTCAGAGGATTAAATATTGTAAACAAAGTGAGCGAAATTCATGCTCAACAAATTAAAAACATAATAGATATCATAGGAGATAGCATTAGCATCCCATTCGCCCATCAGATAGCAAAAACCTTTAATACAGATAACAGAATAGTGGCCCTATGCGAGAAAACCAAACTTCACCAAAACTCAATAATAACCTTAGCAGATTCTGCATAAATAGCTTATAAAACTGGAGCAAGAGAAAAGTAACCCTTGTGGTCAATTCATTTAAAATAGACACTGTAATCAAACCACTCTATAAAGTATCACAATGGGAGCTGTACCTACTACACCTGGCGTCGACCCCGGTTACCAAGCCCGATTATAGGAGAGTATGGGAAGGGGCCTCAACTCTGTGTCACTTCCATGGAAGGACCTCTGGAACAACTCAAACAGTTGTTGCTTAGGCAGCCACACCTCTGACATCCACTGAAAAATCTTACATTGGAACTCCCAACGAAGGAAAATAAACACAGATGGAAATTGATAGATTCCCCCAAATGCCTTGTATGTGAGAGGCTGGATGACACAGTCATCCACTGCATTTTTATCTGTCCGCAGCATCAGGATCCGTGGGACCTAGTCCAAGTTTTGGTTCAAACTATTAAAGGTCATCAGCACAGACTTAATCTGTACTGGTGTGTCTTCTGGTTCACCCCTCATGGTAAAAAGGACCATATTTCAAACTTCTTGATCTTCTCTTCCCAGCAGATTGCTAGCAGTAGCTGAAGAGCTTTAGAGGATGGCAAATTCACTCCATCCGAACTCATCTACCATCGACTGGTGCGGACAGTAGGGTTGAGTCGTCATGCTTGACAAGCAACAATTTTCAAATACCTGGCTTAAAAACCAGGCTTTAGGCCGCTTACAGGGCAAGGACTTAATTAACTCTGCACATGTAAATGTACTTTCACACAACAAATTATCGACTTAGGACAGACTTCTCAGTCAAAAAATTCATTTCCAGTGAAAGAGGAAAGAAGACGAAGGACGAATAATGTGAACAAATGTGCCGAGTGGCGGCCATTCATCCAATGTAAACAACATGGCCGGCTGGAGTCGAAGCTCAATGGTGGAATACTATGAATTGTTCAACTAAAACTTATTTTTTCTTTCAGCTCCTAAGGCCACACAGAGAGAAAACTCTGTTTGGGAATGTATCATTGGGTAAATCTCACCTCTCCTAGACACCAGGAGGAGTTGGGCGACCAGCTGTTCTCAAATAGTAAATAGGTGAAACTCTCACAGGCATAATAGATAAACCTCATTCGTAAACAACGGTGGCGGCCAAACGTGGAACTGACCCAGCTGCACCTCAGACAAACACAATTTTATACCACAGCCAGTAACTTTATAGTTTGAATAAAATGATAAAAGGTTTGGAGGTGTTGGGGCCACTTCTGAGATTGGTTTTAGATGTTTGGATCCTTCACTGAGTTCAGGTTAATATTTTTTTTTTTTTGTGTGACTGTTTCAGGTTTTGAGGCAGGTGTCCGACACTCTGGGTTATACCAGCTTGCAGCAGTTCATGGCCAGCCACCTGCCATTCATGATCGAGCAGTGGCTGAAACTGGGGAGTAAGCTGGGTGATTTCCCTCTCAGGTTGCTTGAGTGTGAAGATGAGACATCATTTTACAAGTAAGTTCGCAGAGCAGCTATTTGCTGGTTGACTGTCAACACTGGATAGCAAGTAGATGATCATCTTTTTTACAGACATGGAGTACTTAAGTATTACCCGTAATTTTGTGGTTTGAATCCAGATTCTATCTCTGCCCCCTCAAAAAGGGGGAGATAAGCCGGTGAGAAAATTGTCAGTTATGGATCTACACCAGCTGGAAAATAGTTACGGAATGCAACAGAAACTTTCCAGAAAATGAGCTGTTTTGTTGTTATTTTTTTTCTGAAAATGCGGTGGATTTTTTAATTGGTCAGGAAGGAGAAAAAAAACGGTAACGCCATTATTGGATGTAGATTTCTGTAATGCCATCGGGTAAGATTTGAAATCTCTCTACTAATGTGATGGGCTCTGTCATGGTGTGGGGTGGAATCACTAAAATGTCCTTTATGCTACTAGTAGTACTGTGTGAAATCGGATGCTGTTCGGTAAATTTCATTTTTGTTTTCTTTTTAAAAAAAATCTTACCTCTCATTTTTATCTGAAAGTATATCCCTTACTTATTAGCACTATGTAATAATTTTTGGGTGGCTGGTAATCCGCTGAGTCCTAGTCGAGATCAGTTCAGTTCATTGTACCTCCTTAGCCTGGTTCCAGAATGTTGTGGGTTTTCTGGGTACGTGGTGTAGGTTTTGCAGGTAACTCATGATTGACTCTCACCTTGACAACCACTCAAGTGTCCCCAATTTGTACCTAGATAAACTAACTATTTGCTTGGTCACCAAGATTGATACTCTGCACCCACCTTCTAACTCATTTCTGTAAGACATTCTTAGACCTCTAAAGTCGCGACAGTGGTTCACCAAGAATTTGATGGTGATTAATTCCAAAAAAGAAATTTTTTTTTTATTATTTGCAAGGAAGTGAGACTGAATAGCAGCAAGAATAAAATTAAGATGATGATGAATGGGCATAGAAGATCTGATTTTCTACTTGGCTGGTCAAGTGGCAGCACAACAAACTCCAATACTTCAGCGTAGTGCAAAAGAGAGGTCAGTGGCCCGCAGTTGTAGTAAAACTTAGCGAAGATTTATATCCAACAATGGAGAACCAAAAACTGGAAAAAAAAATGTTGTTTTATCATTAATATAAAGTTTTTACTTTTTCTGTATTTTCCAGAAACCATTACAAAGTTATTGTACCTTTTTTGGTTGTCCATAAACAAATGAACTCTGTCCAGCAACTGTCTGAAAAGGTAGGAGTTGATTGGTTGGAGTTACTAAGGCAGTGTCTTCCAAAAATCTTGGTCCTCATTCTTCCCCTGTTTGCTGCCAGTAAGCATGGAATGGCCAATGAGCAGGAGATGAAGAAGAGAGTTTCACAGGCATCCAGCTGCTATGAGCTACTAGCAGTGCATCTTACTAAAGAGGTGAGTGGCTCTTGAAGAAATTAGGAAGCAGAAAGTTACCAATTACTAGACTCTGGGTTATGAGTTGTTGTTTTTTTTTTTTTAATTTTAAATTTTTGGTAAGGGAAGTAATTACGAATGCATAGATGAATATCTTCCATGCCAAAGATTTGAAAATGTGCAGTCAGCATAATTACAAAGCTAAAAAAGAGTAGACAGTATTAAAACAGCTTTTTATGTCAAGAGAATAGACTCTAGATTTAATCTTCAGTGGGGTTAGGACCATCAAGTCTTTCCCACAGAGTGCTTGCTGATGTATGATGCAGTGTATGAACAGAGCGCCCGGAATTTGCAAATCTTCCAACTGAGTCCTGATCTGCCCGACCAGACCCTTCCTCACTCCAGCCATGTTTCTTCCTCCATCAACTGTAACACCTCGAAGCTGATTCCACTGAAGGTTATAGTCTTGCAAAGTTTTCTGCACTTCCATGAAAATGTCTTTTCCAGTTGTTGTTCCATGCATGCAGCAAACGGATGCCAACTTCTCCGTTATCTGAAAGTCCAAATTGACACCACGAATGAACACAAGAAGTTGTGACGTACTCGAGAGATCAGTAGACTCATCCAGCGCCAGAGAATACCACCACAAGTTCCTAGCTTTCTCGCGTATCTGTAGCACTATGTTCTCTCCAAGTTCTTCTGTTCTCCGCACAACTGAACTTGCCGAAAGGCTGATACTTCCAAACAAATCGGCTTTCTCAGGACACAAGTCATTTGCTGCTTCCATCAATCATACACTCTTTGATGAAGTTGCCATCAGTAAACGGTTTCCTCGCTCTGCCACTTATGCAATATTTTGTAACTTGTACGAGTGACAGATTCATTTTCAGCAAACTTTCTCGTGAAGAGATTTCTTTGAGTTTCTAAACCACGTTTCATGGACTCATATTTCTCAGAGCGTAACTTTCCAGAAAACTTTGAATATGTTGATAGAGCTGTTTTGTTTCATAGTGACGCCGAAGATTGTACTCCTTCAAAACGGTAACGCTTTCGCTGCAGACCACGCAACTAGCTTTCTGGTCCTTTATTTCCACAAAGTACTTTACTCCCCATTCTTCATTGAAAACGCGACACTCGGCGTCCACTTTTCTTTTCTTAGTAGCCATAATAAAGGGTGAAGAAAACAGCCTAGAGACCAGCTCGATTAACACCTTGACCGGGGAATTTTTCTGAGCCTTCTTGCCCATGATGTGTCAATTATCCATGAAAAAATTAAAAAATTAATTTCACAACATCTCGTGTTCCATCCGTTTTATCACGCAAATGCAAGTATCGTCGGCGGGCCTGATGAACTGACGTCACGGGCCTGATCCGGCCCGCGGGCCGTAGTTTGGTGACCCCTGGTCTAGATGGTACATGCAGAGTTTTATGCAGATATCTTTTGAAATAAAGGAATTAGAATGTTGAGTACTGGTTTCCCATTAAAGTAAATTTTAAAAAGTAGCACCTGTTTGATTCATTGATAAACTAATGGACTGCCAAGATTGAGTGCCCGAGTTTGAATCCCAGTCAGGATTGACTCATTTTAGCGTACCTCCTTGGCTTGGTTTCTTCTTGCTCTTCTTTACTAGCCATTTATGTGGGGGTTTCTTTTCACATCTAAAACTGAAGGGCTTAAGTAGAGGTTTTCCACAGAGCCGGTCCTAGCTATAGACGACAAAGGCAGTCGTCTAGAGCTCCATGTGGGCCTCGACCGGCTCTGGTCTTCCACACACTAACCCACATCAGTGATTTTATGCATGTCTGCCACTGGAGCGCAGGTGAGAGAGAGTGTGGATGGTGCAATGTAAGCCATCACCATTATAAACAATTTGAGGGCAATTTTTTATGCTAAAAGAACATTACTGGCAGCAGTCTCTTTGGTATTATGTATGTGTGTGTGTGTGTATTTTGTATAAATATATACAATGTATATACCAGCTTGAACCTGTGCATAATACTAAGCCTAGAACAAATTTGGGAACATAATTACCCCTGTAACTGAGATCTCATCTCAAGGATGCTACTTATAGTTTTCTTCTTTTCTCTCTCTTACATCATTGGATTCTAAATCTGAGCCACTTGCACTAAACCAAAAATTTTCACAGTAGTTACATCTGTTCTCCCCATGTATAACAGGACAGGAGGCAGTTATTTAACAGTTGTTGTTTTTTTATAATGCTGTAGGTGATAGAAAGATCCATTCCCTTCAAACTGGACGAGATTGTGGTGGAAACCCTGATGTGTCTCCACAGTTACCATGTAGACAGTGAATTAGTACGGTCTGCCAGGTCAGTGGAGTAGATGGCCAATTGTCTCTTTTGTGCTGACTTTTGTTATATATGCTGGTAATTTGGATTTTTGATTATGATGAGTAATTTTCTTTACCCTTGTTAGAAGCACTAGTTAGCATTCATGTTCTGTATTTAGTCAACACACTGGCAATGCAAACCAAGGCAGGTGAGCGATATATGGGTTTGTTACAGAGGGTTATCTTATCGAAGAAGGTGCGTTACATCACAGCGCCCCTTGGCTCACCTGTGCTGAGTAGTGTGGTACGACTGAACTACCAAGTGGTATACAGAAGGTTAAAGGAAGTGCTGATCATGTTTCAGTTGAAATCATCAATCATCATCCTGCATGGCTAACCAGCTCGCATTGTCGCAAAGCAGATTACATGAAAAGAAAGAGTAAAGGTGTAAATTTGGCGACGGAATTATAATAAAAGCTAATCAGATGTTTATTCTCAATTAAGAATCCTTGAAGAAGAAGAAAAACAAAAACAAGATGGCACCCATTTAGAAAGTATAGGCAAAATTATACAGCAGTAAAATGACGGTGCTTACGGAGCAGCAGCTCAGACAGGCATGCGATGGCCAGCTTTTTATTTTAAATAAGAGTTTTGTTTTGTTTTTTTTCCCTTTCCTCAGTAACAGGCCCATCTATCTTGATTGTATTACCTGATCTCACCTTCAAACAGAAACAAGATGAAACAACAGATAAATAGGAAAGAAAGAAAAGTTAAGATCTGTAAACAGCGGAGCATTTTAAAAAAAATGTATTTCGGTGGGCGAATTATAAATGTGCACTGCTTTAATTTGGTTTAATATGACTAGGATGGGGTGGCAGATAGCCATTATCGATGAAACAAGTCCTCCTCCAAGGGTAAAGAAATATTTAAAGGTATAGATTTTCAACTGGTTCGTGCTGACGCTTGATGGCCGGTAATTAATTAATCATTAGGGTTCTTAACTAATTAATATCAGACAATTTTATCTGCTATTTCTAATCTTTAAAAACATCATCATCTTTTTTTTTTGGATTGTCAAATCCTGCATGGAAGTTTGGACAATTTCTAATTTTGTTGTTGTTCTTTGGGTTTTAAATTATTATTTTTTTTTTGTTGTTGTCTTTCTGAATTATTCAGTGGATTGATTCTAATAAAGACCTTGTTTTAACTGTTGTAGTGCCATCAGCCCAGAGCCCAACCCCCCCTTCTATGACGAAAAAGTCATCGTAGCAACGCTGGATTATCTGACCCAAAGTTTTTCCGGAAATGCAAGATCGCTGGTGATCATCTTGTCCAGGTCTCCAGTAAGTGAATGGCAGGTTTTGGTTTGCGAACCAGCCATTTAATTAGTTTATATTTTCTATAGTTCTGACAAGGTGATGGGTAAATGCCCGAGAAAGATGAGCAGTGAAGTCAAATTATTATTATTGCCATCATCATCTCTAAAGTGCACGCTTTGAGTTTGAATCTCTTGATTTCAGAAAGTTAATTGGGATGTGCTACCAGTTGAAACTAGTCGGTTAGTTTGGGCATTTTCTCATCCCTTTAGAGCTGATTAGAGAAACTACATTTCACCTATCTTTCCCTGTCACCATAAGCGGGCTGCGGTCCAAGAGAGTCTCTCACAGTACAAATGGCTGGAGTTGGTCTTGAGCCCACAACCTGTTAGTTGCTAAGTCTTTTTTAATGTATATTTTCCAGACCAACACTTTGGCCCAGTATGTCACTGGGGCATGTGTGGTGAGTGTCCACAGAGGGAAGGGAACAAGAGTGGGTAATTCCCCTCCCCTGGAAAGTCTGTGGTGATAGATAGGGTGATGCTGAATTTTAAAAAAAATTTTTGTTGTTTTATTATTGTGAGGTTTGATGGGGTGCATCAATAGGTACTTTCCCTGCACTTGATATGTTATTTTGTCAATTGGACACACACCCTGAAAAGAATTCTGCAGATGCTTATGGGTATAGTGTACCTCTTCTGGCAAGAAGACAAGAAACAACTTTGTATGAGGTATTGATGTGCAAGATGACATTCATTCTCACTTCATTAGAGCTCAAAAATATAAAATGGTAGTCTCTGAAGTATCCACATGAAAATATTGAATTAGTTACATATATATATATGCAATTAATAATTTATTGAGTACTAAGGTTTAAACTTTATTGATTTTGTTATCTCCTGGCAGGAAAAAATTCAACAGATCTTGCTCTTCTTGGTCATCCACTTGACCAGATCACACCGTGTGCATGAGCAGCAGAGAATCATACTTATGTACCAGCTTTTTGTGCGCATGCTGATGAAAGAGTTCCGGAATGACCTTGGAGGCAGCTGGGCATTCATGCTGAGAGAAGTCATTCATCGGCTATTGCACATTGTGAGGGCTACTGTGACAGGAATGCATTCTGGGTAAGTGCTTTTTCTCTCCTCCCGGTTTGGCTTTTGTAAGGTTTCATCCAAGGTACATAACTCTGAATTATCACAGGTTTGAGGATAGCTCTCCCTTTCCATAAATATATGGGTGTTACTCCTCAAAGGGTTAAGAAGACTCCAAAGGGCAAGAGTTAAAACAGCACCAATTTACATTTGAGACTTTTCTTGCTATATCGCTAAGGTCCCGTTGAGTTTCATTTTCTTATCAAAGGCTGTTTTTTTTTTGTTATTTTTTTAATGTCATTTTTTAAAATGTTTTATGGATATCAGGCAGTATAATTTCTCCCCATAGTGTGCTGGTTTCATAATTTGTCAAAGTAAATGTTTTTTCTGTTCCAAAGAGAGATAGAGAAGAAATAATACACACAAACAGAAGATTGACGCAGCAGGGACACTGTTCACTAGTGTCTTAGAACCATTAGAAATTTTGATTGAGAAAGTTCTTCCTTTTGAAAATAAAATTCAAACAGTGATGAAGGTTTTCCCCAATCCTGCCTCAACCAGAACGCATGGTCCAAGCTTGGTGCTCTCATCTCCGGCACAGTCTTGGGACTGTAAGATCTCGGTTATTCTGAGCAAGCAGCAGAAATTCAATTTTTCTTCCCAAAGCTATTGAGCTGGTAGGTAGGTAGGTAGGTAGGTTTTTGTTTGGGGCTATGGGGCTAAAAGGGATCGTGGCTTTGTAAACATAGGGGAGGGGAATGTCTGGTGTAGTGCAGCAATAGATCGGTGGCTTGAAAGAGAGAGAGGGATTTGTGTGCGCCAAAAGGTTTCCTGCCCCCTCTATAACTAAATGTGACTGTAGCTACTTTTAATATTTTGCCGGTTTGTTTTGTGCAGAGTTTTAAGTGGCAACAACAGTCACCAAAGCGACATTATCGAGAAAAGTATGAACTTGCTTCAAGATGTGTGCGAGCTAGCCATTGAACACTGTCCCAGAGTAAGTATACAATGCTGGCGTTTTGTTTGTTTGTTTGTGTGTGGGGGGGGGGGGGTTGGAATGTTTTCACTGCATGAGCCCGGGGGAAGAAACACTACTGGTTCTCAGATAACACTGTCCGAAGATAGGCAATAGAACAATCTACATCAGCTGGTCACGACTGCCACGTTTGCTAGGACAGAATGAGAGGAGGTGCTTGAAGATTTGCTCAGCTAAGCACCTGGAACCGTGCAACAAAAGGGGAAGGTTCATCAGTGAAGGCGGCCAAGCCAGACAACGCGTATCCCTTGGTGTGACTTATTATCAAAATTGTTCAGAGTTCAGAGATGGACCAGTCATGCACAGAGAGACGAAACGTTCTCCTGCTCAGACTCTGGACCGGAAAGAAGTCACTCAGCAGCTGCATCAGTTCTTTTTCCTGGGTTCATCTCATCTGTGCAGAATGCGAAAGTGACATAGTACATTGGTCACGCGTCTGTGCATTGCCACCTGGTGGTGTGCAAGCAACATTTTAAAAAAGTTTGTTTTTTTTTCTTTATCATCTGTGTACTTCCTAAATTTGCTTCTGATATCACGACTGCAGTTCTTGAGATAATGTTGTCCATAGTAATAAAAAATACAGGCACTTGCTATGCACAAGATAAGTACAAAGCAGAAGCATGTATAGTTACAGAGCTTTCGCTGGTAACATCTCACAAGTGAACTTCCCTGCCACTGTGGTTTCTCCTCAATCTTCTTTGCAGTCCATGGCATCAGTTTCCTCCTGCATCTGAAAAAATGGAGAGTTCAACCAGGGATTTTCTGAGTACTTATGGTACTTTAAAAAGAAAATAGAAATGAAGGAAGGAAACCTCTTTATGTTCCAGGCCCAGCTTCTAGTACGCAGTATTGACCGGCTCAGTCTTTACACTAAGGTGCTTGCCATGTTAGAAAGAACGGTGAGTTTTGTACGACAGAGCAGCTAAGAAGAGTCTGTGAGGTTGCTGAAACGAGAGGAGCAAGAGTTCGAGCAGAGTGATGTTGGGACAGGATCAGCAACTGCTGGGACTTGGCTGAAAGGCAGAAAGATATATCTAAAAAAAAAAATATGAAACTTCATACACGGCCGACTGACATTAAATGCATTTTTTTAAAAAAAACAACATTTTCCAGAATCTTCCATATCTTTCCCCCTGGAAAGGTGGCATGGGTGTTTTGTCGTTTGATTTTTCATTGCTTGCTGGGTTCACCAAGATATGTCGTTGCTGAAAGCAGGAATTTTACTATAATTTGGTTGTCTCAGAACTATGTTTCTGACGGTAGCCATCTATTTAGGTGAAGAAATACTGTTGTGTTAACTACACTGTATCTAATAGTTATATTTTATCATCTTCTAGGAACTAAACAAATACTTGGCACAGATTGTCAATTTCATCTTACCATATGCTGAAAATTATGGGAAACTTAGCAAACAGGTAAATATGAGGTGTGTGTGTGTGTGTGTGGAGAATGGTATATTTTCACAGACAGGAGAAAAAGAGCTCTCTCTCTCTTCAATTCAAGTTTTAGCTCAGTTATCATTATATGATAACTTTCCTATCACTTGCTAGTATTCACTCATAATTTTAATTATATGCTACTTTGTTGTAAATCAATACTACGTAGAATAAAATAAGCTGTGACCGCTACAAGCAATAATTCATTGATTGGTGCAAATTTTGAGAAGATGACTTTGGGTGGGGGAGAAAAATGACATAGTCTGGTTTGTGTTAGATTTCTTTTTTCTCGTGTCAACCTAAATGCAATCACACAACAACTAGATAATCTGTAAAAAAAAATTAACTGCAGTTTTATTAGAAATATAATGGGTGCATTGATGCTCATTGAAAAATTTTGTATGCCTTGGTCATTAGGTGTATTCTGTTTCCCTTAGATCTGCTTTTGTATGTTTGTTACATACACCAGGGATGTGCATATGTACAGTTAACATTGGATATCACTTTTTGTGATAGTCGTTCGTTGCAAATCAGCAGCATTTTAGAATAACTCTACACAAGTTGTAGAGCAGCCTCACTGATCTGTCAGATATGTGTTTGTTTTCTTCCATGTTAGTTAATTTTACATTGTAGGTGCAGAATCTGCTTCAGATGTTGATCATCGACCATTTTGATAAACTAAAAGAGGGCATCTCTCTCCTGGATCCCTTTCCAGGGACGCGCAACCTTGATATCTTCAAACGCAAGCATGCTGAATTGAAATATCAATCGAAGCAGTTCACACTGAGAGAGGTGGGTGGGTGGAAACCTTTGTTTCTCAGTTTGGTTTGTTTATTTACAACTGATTGCCTCTGTATGTCACCAAGGATTGCAAACGACTAACATGTGTATATTTTAAGTGCATTATCTCAAGTAACAACTAATCTCTGACTACTGTACATCGGTCTCTGCAAGGGAGGAAACCCAGTGGTGCAACCATCTGTTAGGGAACGTTGCTTGTCCTGCACCACAAAGGGAGGCACTTCCAACTTAGCAGGGAAATTCCTACTAGAACTTTCTGTTTTTAAGAAATCCACACATAGGAGAGCAAGAAGAACTTGGTGGGGGGAGGGGGGGGTGAATCACCCACAACTGGGAATTGTACTTGGATACTTAGCTGTGGCAGTCCAGTAATCTAATCACTGGGGCACCATCTTCCTTCCTTCCTTAAGCTGTGTCTGATTATTTTTTTATTTTTTTTTTTTTAATTTTAAGGTTTTTTGTAATGAACAGTTAAACCTCGATTATCCGAACAAGACGGGCGGGAACTATTCTTTTCGGATGACTGATCTGATTGTAAACAAAGGAAGCCATACTGAACATAATTACGTAAAAAAAACGTGTTTACAGACTTTTCATTTCATTCAGTCGATAAAATGTGTACAAACACTGGATATCGCTTGAAAATTCATGACATTTTCTCAAATAAAATCACGTGTGTCGTTTAAATAACAAAAATACGGAGCTGAAAATTCAAATGACGTAATTACAAAAAATACCTTTACGTACGTGCACAGGAAGTTCACAGAGTTCATCAAAGACGCTAAGTTCATGTAATTCATTGAGGTAAAGGTTGTCATTTTTTTTGCAAAGAAAATATCCAGTCGCTGTTGCTTGAGATGCTTCTGTTCCTTTGTTTTTGCCAGCGATAACATTTGACGAAGATGCATCAACTTGACGGCATCGACTCCATCTTGTGCTTCGTACAGCTCCATGAAAAGTCACAAACTGTCGATAGCTTCATTAATGGGGACTGGAGGAGGTGTCAGTATCTGAATTCCCTTATCATCCACGTCGTCCGTGCTTTCCCACTGTTCTTCCATGTCTATGTTAATAATCTGATCATCGCTGAGTGTCTCTGTTCCGATATCGTTGTCACAGTTCACCCAAGCATCAATCTCAGCCTCAACGAAGTCTCCTAATCCCAGCTGTTTGCAGTTCTCAGCGATTTCAGTGGTTACCCTTTGATCTGGACAGGTGTCCTCTTCACTGTCATGGCTACCAACACCCTGTGATTGTCGATGGCTTGATGCGGTCCCAAGAATCAGCAATCAGGAACAAAGCATCCTTGACTGTGAATGACTTGATAATTTGCGGCAATCCTTTGTCTGCATTGTCTTCATCGACGACGGCACGCAACATGTTACGGCAATAATGTTTCTTCATTGTTGCGATGATTCCCTGATCGAGTGGCTGTAGCTTTGAAGTGACAGCTCCGTCTGGCGATTCTAGTTGGCTGCCTTTCATACTGTGTGACCCCCGCATTGTCAACGAGCAGAAGGGCATGTTGCTCGAGTCCAACACTTGCTAAATGTAATCGGATGGCAGGTACAGATTCTTCCAGAAACCAAGACGAAAATAGTGGATATGTCATCCATGCCTTGTTTTGTGATTTGTATCTTGTCACAGTTCTTGAAGCAATGTGGATTAGCATAATGTCCGATGCAAACAAGCGGTAATTTGTGAGTGCCGGTGGCATTGACGCAGGGGAAAAGCATAATGCGATCCTTCTGCACTTTATATCCCGATACCTGCTTTTCTTCAGTGGACACAAGTGTTTTGTCCGGCAATGCACACCGAAACAATTCACTTTCATCAGCATTGTACAATTGTTCAAGTTCATAATTTTCTTCATGAATGATGGATTGTAGTTTCTGTCTGAATTCTTCCATGGTGCTTCCATCCATGGACTTCTGCTCTCCAAGAACGCTGAGTTGCCTGATGCCATGACGATCTTTGAAACGCTGTAACCAACTCGATGATACGCTGTGATCGGACTCTTGTTGTGCTTCACCGGCGTGGATTCGTTTATGGAAACTGGCAGCTTTCTCTTGTAACATCCGGCCAGAGACAGGAATCCCCTTTTCACGCTGCTGTGAAAAATCACAAAAAAACATGGCTTGGTCGAGTTGTTCATCTTTCGCTGACTTCATGGATTTTCTTCTTAATGTACGTTAAGTGTCACTTTGGTTGATAAATTTCTCGACCGCCTGTCCTGCTTTCTTGATGTCAGACACCGTTGCTTTTCCAATGTTGTACTCTTGTGCGATCTTTGATGCCTTTTCACCACGATCCAGACACTGTAAAATCTCGCTTTTCTGTTCGATTGTCAGTGGTGTTCGCTTTCTCTTCACAGACATGGCAACAGCAACAAACTCGATCACTGGTAACAGAGCAGTGCTATTATAGCCACCTGTCACCACCCATGGCAGGCACTCGCTGTTGCCTCTCAGTCCTCTGCGGTAACTCACATTGGCACCACCGGTCCCCTGCATGGGATTTCTGTCGCTCTGTTGCCCTAGTGGAAGTGCAGACAACACACGCTGGCGACAGGAGCTGGAACTTGAACTGTTATCACAGAAGGACTGATGCAATCGAGCTGGCAGCTAAAAGAATCCAACCTCGACGCCTGTGGGGAGCAGGGACTTCGGCCAGATGCACTTAAGCCAGCTTGGCTCTAGGCCAACTTGGGCCCCAACACCATAATAATAAACATCCATAGACACATTCTTTTTAATATTCATTTTGTAAACAGGTAATGCAAGGTATTTAAACCTCAATGAATAAAGACGTTAAAACAAAGATTAAAAGAAATAAATTGATTTATTAAACAATAGTAATTATAGCATGTTTCTAATGTTCTCGAGTTCGGATAACACACAGTATGCCTAATTAAATATTCATGGGACCTTGAGATCTTGTTTGGATAACCGAGGTTTGACTGTATTCGCTTGTCCCATCTATTTTTGAATGTAGTTTCTGAATATATCAAAACCAAATATACAGATGAACAATAATAATAATATCTCGTTATTATGTTTCATTTGCAAAAAAAGATTAATTAATCACACCAATCTGGGTAATTAAAATGGATTATCTAAATTTGTCTTATTTCTTTTTTAATTTTATGTAGCCCATTTCTTTTTAAGAGAATGGATTCTTTTGCTTATCAGAACTGCTGGTGGGTTTGTTTTTCGAACAGGAGACCGACTGGTTTTTAACCAGCTGCCAGGTCTATTGTACCTCATCTGACAGTCATATAGAGGGGCTGAGCTTCCTTCACCAGCTGCTGGGTAGGAACCAAGCCAACTTAAAAGAACTTCTTTCTGATTGTAAAGGTAGTGTATTTTTGGTTTTATTTTGTTAAATTTAAAATACAAAAATGAACCGTTTTAAACTTCCTGTT
Organism: Nautilus pompilius; assembly: GCA_018389105.1. Lineage (NCBI taxonomy): Eukaryota > Metazoa > Mollusca > Cephalopoda > Nautilida > Nautilidae > Nautilus > Nautilus pompilius. Next base: position 47,352 of record JACATO010001717.1, on the reverse strand, counting down.
TCTTTAACCCTACCCGGTCCTGCCTATACTGTAATGGGATGCTGTAAGGAGAACTACGCCAAACTGTCAGTGTTTCCTTTGCAGGCAGCATGCCAGGCACTAAGCATTACAAAGGCACCTGTGGTGGTCTCATTCTCTATCAGATGCTTACCAAAAAAAACCAGAAAAGATCGTGAATAAACTGTATTGGCACTTTCACACCTGTATTCCATTGATTCATTTCTCACCCTTTTAACAAAAGCGCGAGTTTGGTTGTTGCTCCTTAAGAGAGAACTGATACAATAAGGTACTGGGGCATGGGCGTTCAACTGGAACCTGGCCAGAGATACCGATTTGATGCCGATGCTATGTCATCTGGGTTACGTATTTTAGATAGAGGGGGGAGAAACTGGAGAGAGCTTGGACGAAAAGCACAGGTCGGCTAGCTGGTGATGAAGACTCTATCTCTGGCCTTTGACCTTTGCAGTCCAGTAGTCAGCCACTGGCTGCTGAGCGTTTTTATTATTATTAATTATTATTATTATTATTATGGTAAGACGTCATGAAAAGCGTGGTGATGCTATCTTTGGAACTGCATCCCAGCTAAAATGTAAACCAGCATACACACATGTAGATGGATGGATGTAAATTTTACATTAGAAAAAAAACTGTCTGTCTTATTTGAAGAAAACCGCCGCGAGAGCCGCCTCTATCGGCTGGTGTGCATGCTGGTTCACCTGGCCAAAAGTCCGTGTCGCAAGGTGGCCCTAGCAGCTGCCAATTGCCTGGGTGAGATTGGACCAGTGGATTTGCACACAGTTGCCATGGCTCCCAGAGTGCAGAATGGAGGATTGCAGATCTCTTTGGAAGCATATGCCGACAAATCAGACATGCAGAAGTATTGCTGGATTTTTCACCTCCTTGATCAGTATTTACTGGATCCTTGGTAAGTACATTTTCAGTAAAGAAAATTGTAAAGCGCCACCTAACTACAGATGTGGTTATAGGTGTTGCAAATTTTGATAGCAGTACAACTTTAAATTGTATTTTTTTAAAAAAAATTAATTAAAACTTGTTTTAATTTTTGCTTTGAGGGGGAGAGAGAAACTGATTGGTTGTATGCACATGCAAATCGTCCTTGCAATATAAAAGATAATTTTTAATGCTGACATTGAATGGGTGTCATCTCTGTGTAGAAGGGGGGGAGATGTCTGATGCTGTGATCTGTTGGTTTTTTTGTAGTATTGAAACTGTGAAGTCTGCCAGTGAGGTGCTGCACTGTCTTCTGAGCACCAGGAAGGGAGCAGAATTCTGTGCGGACTACAAAGAGAGGCTGGCGGACCGTGAATTTCTTTTCCATTACCTCCATCCATTTCACTCAAACCGTGGCAAGGTGGGTTCCTTGTATGTAGTTTGAATGCTGTTCTAGCAAAAGATTTTACAATGTCTTTATCGAAAAACAAATCATAAGGATTGAAAGGGGGGGAACTGTTAATGCGAGGCTGGTTGTCTAGGATCTACCTGGTTGATTTTGTCATTAGTTGCGTACAAGTAAATTTTATATAAGGTGAAGAAAAGAGATAAGCGTATAAATTCTGAACTGGTGAGTTTCAGAACTATCGGTGGGCTACTAATATGGTTACCGTCTCTAACTTTACATGTATGCAGATGTTCTACTGCTGGTTTTTTATATTATAAATATGGCACCAGGTTGCTTACCTCATTTTTAGAGAAAAACAGCACCACCAGTAAGCAGCAGCCAGAGGCAGGCAGCAGTCATTGGCGATGAGGTGCTGTGGAATCCTGTTGGCAGGGACCATGCAGCATGGATCAAGCATCTCACATGCTCATTGATTTCCAGTGGCGCTGTCACAGATACAGTGCTGCAGTTGTTGGAACCGGTCTGTAGAGTAAAGGTGAGTGTTTGGAAAATCTGATTTTCTCTGTTTCTCATCTACTCACAAAGAGAGAGAATAACATAGCCTCTGCATTATCATAGTCTGAGGTCCTGAGAGGAGGAGGAGGGGGAGAATGTCGAAGCAAATGTCCCCTTTATATTGGTTATATTACTGACCATTTCACTTTCTAGACCAAGTTCTGCGAGGTAATTCTTCCCTATTTGATTCATAACATCCTCGATAAACAGTACAGGGATTTCAAAGATGTGATGTCGCAACAGATCAGTGGATTCTTCTCATGCCACTGTAGCACCAGAGGTTGTGCAGCTGAAAGCAGATCCAGCACTCCATTTATTTTGGCAGGTTGGTTTACTCTTTTATCAGCTTTTGTTGTTGTTTTTTTCACTTATGATATCATTATTATTGTTGTTGTCGGTCATATGATTATCCTTTGTAAAACTTCTATCCACCCCCCCCCCCCCTGCATTTTAAGATGCTACAGAGACGGGTGATTTGTTACCGCGTAATAATACTGTAAGTTATATACATATATGGACATTTTTTCTGGAGTTACCTGATGGACAAAAAGAAAAAAAGAAGGGATGTACATACCTATTCTAGAATCTCTGCTTACATTTCAACAGTTTTTACTGTTGCCTCTTTTTTTTTTAGTTTATTTAAGGGATTTGAATACAATCAAAATGGCTTCCAATTGGCTTATTTTAACTGAACTATTATTCAAACATGTAGGAACCTTTTAAAAATGAAGATTTTTTTTCTCTCGAAATATATTTCTGAATAAATTTGCAGTCATTCCTGTATTTACACCTTTTTTAAAAAAAATTTTAATTCTTGTCCAGTTTGCAGTTCTGCTTTACCTTCTGCAGATATGACAAGAATTTGCATGGTGAAGGAGTCCGTACAAACAATGCTGAGTGTTGTTCGGTATCTTCGGAAGCAACGCAGACCCAAAGAATCGTAAGCAATTACTCTTAAATATACCTGGTCAGTTCTAAATAAGTTCCCTTTTCTCCCCACCCACTGGCATGGCAGACCACTCTATTGGACTGATGCTAAGGCTGAGGGCTTTAGTAGAGACCCACTCAGTTTGGTGATGTGCCTCCCTGGCTTGGCAAATTTTTTTCTTCACACAAACTGGCACTGTGGGTTTCCTCTCTCATCTAAAAAATGAGGAATGCCAGCAGGAACTTCCTTGCCAGGCGCCATGTGGTGCAGGATTGCAGACAGTCACAGAGCTACACTTTTTCACTAGGGTTGTCTCCCTTCATTAGTGTACTTGGGGGGGTCATAATCATATTATGCTCCAATACAATCAAAACTTCACAGTTCATTTAACTTTTGGTTAATTTTTTTTTTTATTTTAAGGAGAAATAAAATGGAAATGTTTTAGCTTCTCCTTTGTAAGTGATTTCTGTTAATTTTTTGCTGCCGTTGTCTTGTAGGAATCAACCCTTGACAGTGTGGGACGACAATTTCTGGCTGGATCTGAATTACCTGCACATCGCTTATGCTGCCCAGTTCTGCTCGGCTCACTTCTCCACAGTCATGTTCACTGAAATCTGGTGCTATAGCCACACGCAAGTATTTCCTTTTGCTGCTGCTCTCTCCTGGTAGCCAGGGTTACGGTTAGTCGCGATTGTAAGAATTAAGGTGCTTGCAGCGTCTCATTTCCCCCATATATTCGTTTAGGACAAAATTTGATGCAGCCGTTTATTGGATGATGAGCATATTTGTCGTATATTGAGCTGCCCAGAAGTCTCCCTGTTTTGTTTATTGGCTGAGAGAGAGAGTGGATGTGTGTGTGTGTGTGTGTGTGTGCATGCGTGTACGTGTACTTGCAGTCTGCCCCATTTATGGTTTGGTCTGCATTTAAAAGAGACTCTTTTCCCGTTTGCTTGCTTTATTCACTTTCGTCTTTCCTACACAGGTAAAACTGCTACGGATGGGTCTGCTAGAACATTGGCGGCGGTGTTTCCGTAGCCTTGTTGTCAGCAGTAGTTCTTACCGGTTATAAATTTGTTGCAGGCTGGAAATGAATCAGTCGGAGGGGCTCGGCGAAGGCAGAGAGGCTGTGTCATGCAGCCAGAACACCATGCTGGAAACTCTGAGCACCGCACTGTCCGGCTTGGAGGAGCTCAGTTTTCAGGAGCTGCTGCTCGAAGCCTACGTTCAGATTGGCGATCCCGACGGAGTATACGGATGCGGGGCAGGAAAGCTTGCCTCCCCGCCGTCGAGGTTTGTGGTGAAGCCCTCCTGTCATACAATATTAGATTTAGAAATCTCGAGCCATAAACTCAGGCACTTTTTTTATTTTTAACACCTAAAGAATGGAAAATTCTTCAAGTGATGCTCTACTTCTACAAGTATGTGGGTATATTTTGGGGGCTTATTCCATCCTCTTGCCATCAGTTATAAAACCAGTTGGTAAACCTACATTTTTGGATATCAAGTCTGCTGCTGTCACCAGGGTTTGTCCTGGTTGTCCAAACTTGTATTTATTTGCTAAGTTCTAGCACCGAGGCCAAGGGAAAGTCCTGAAATGTTTGCTTGTTTTTTCTACAGTTCCACAAAGCGAAACTTTCATATATATATATATTATTTTTTTTTTTTCACAGAATCAAGACGTATGAACATGAAAATCGGTGGGATAAGGCCGTTGTGACGTACGACATCGGAATGAATGATTTGGCTGGACAAAACAAGCTTGGGATTTTGAAGGTGCAGTAGGTTAGAAGAAGAGGGAGAGAAAAAAAATGGTGGGCCGCATGATTTCGTATGCCCGACATGTCAGCTTTGTATTGCACACTTATTTTTGTTGTTGTTGTTGTTTTCCTTGCAAGTTCCAAGCTTGACAAATATCACTCTTCATCACAAGAGGATTTGGGTACATTTGTAGTTCTGCGAGCCTGTGGACACACTGATTGATGCCCTTCCATGTGTTCTCCCAGAAATTCTTCAGCTGGCTCTTATTTTGTTTCCATGATGCTGAAATCCAGATGAGCCGGCGATACTGTATTTACTTGTGTAACTTACGCACTTTTTAGACATATTTTATTTTGTCGAAATTCCTGGTGCATAAATTAGGTGAAGCATTTCAAAAATAATTTAAAAATTTTTAAAAATTGTTGAAATAATCTGGTGCGCGATGATATTGTGTAACAAGTTCTGGATTCTTTTGGTGTTTCTTGCCAGGTGCTCTGCTCTACAGCTTCCAGACTCTCGGCCACACTTTATTACTTTCAGTTTAGATTCTGCAGTATGGCTTAAAAACTTCCCCACTACCCACACAAGAGGTACACTTACCCTATGCAGATCTTTTGATCCTGAACTTAAACAAAAGACTGACCCACTGTAAGACCAGCCTAAAACTGACTGGGGTTGTTTGTGGCGGGTAGAGCTCAATGCAAGAGCATGATTCCGGACCCTTAGTCTGCTTATCTGACCCAGCAAGCTAAAAAGAAGATACAAATATTTGATTTTTTTTTACAATCATGGACAGGGGGTAAAATCTGTTTATGTCTCAAAACTGGGAGTGCGTAAATTATGTGACAGCATAAAATACGTGAGCAAATACAGTGTTAACTAAGGCAATCGGTTGTTTTTGGTAAGCTTTTATCGCAACTCTTTTGTGCATATCTGCTGTAGAAATGGCAGCGTTGGTTCCCAGCAGGTTCTTACATATCTGCCAGAGAAAATCTGCTCATGTGTTTATAGTGGTTTTAGAGGGATGAGGCTGGTGCAAACTGCTCTACAAAACTTTACCTCCTTTCAGTTTCCATAGGAGCTAGTTTAAAATAAAGTGATAATGAACCTGAAATTAAAATGAACAAGTTAAATTAGATGCCTGCTATAATAATTTAAACGCCACAAGTTTGCACATGTACATTTCTGCAGTGGATGCGCAGTGGTATTCGAAATGCCATTTTTAGTATTTAGTAGGAGCCCTCTTGCATTGTGTAGAGCTTGAATAACTGGGTGTGGAATCTATCAATGGTACAAACTATGCGGGTATCCATCCCTTCATCTGCCGTTGTCATGGTGGTCTCGGTCATAACTGATGGTTTTTTCATGGGAACTAGAACAGCTAAATTGCTGCTATTGATAATGCAGTTTAGCTAAGCTTTTGAGAGAGAGAGAGACTCACGTTAGACTTTCAAAGGTGTAATCTCCTTGATCTTTTCCTTTGTGTAATTGTAGCACAGTTTAGGTCATGTGAGTAGTTTACTTTTTATCTGTCTGGGATTAAAACATTTACACGAAGACATTTTTCTCTCTCTTGTTCTGCTTGTCAAACCCCTATCCCTGACTTTCAAGATGAAGTAGAAGAGGGGAAGCTGTGGATTATCAGCCTTGGTAACCAGGCAAGTTACTTAGTTACGGTTCGGGGTTTACGAACAGTGTTCAAGGTGCAAGCCAGTCAGTTACCCGTAGAACCTCTGCCACGTACTTAGGAAACTTACACGACCATCTGGTGAAGAAGAGTGATGAGAAACCAAGCCATTATTGACCAGGGATTCTAACTCAGGCTCTTAATCATGGCAATCCATTAGTCTGACCACCCCTTTCTTATTTCTTCAATGCATACTACTAAAACCATTTAAATCAGATTGCATACATGTAACATCATCACCATTGTAAAACCTCACCACAACTTTTAGTGTTGTTAATGTTTATTCTGTTGCTCATTGATGCACGACACATTTTGTTCTCAAACAGGTAAAAGCATAATGTTGTTTAAGTTTTTGTAATTTAGGAAACGAAATGCTGATGTTTTCCTTTATTTACAGTATTTCACCAAAATTGTTGTACTTTAAGGTAAAAAGGGATTCTTGTATGCTTACAGCCTTGCTGTCTCTTCTTGTCAGGCTTTGAGCAAATTTGGTGTTGCCCATACATTAGAAATGTACCTTAAGGGGCTGGACCAAGATCAGAACAGCCATTCTCCTGAGGTTGAGGAGTTTCGATATGAAGCCGCTTGGAGATCAACGCAGTGGAACCTGGAGATCCCCTCAAGGTGAGCTTGTTGTTTATTTGATGCTAAATTAACCTCATCAACTCAATATTTGCGATGCAAGAAATTATCCACAAAAGGTAAGCAGCTTTTGTACGTGTGTGTGTGTGTGTGTGTGTGTGGTCAAAGCAATCAGTTTATGGTTCGCTTTGTTGCCAAATACATTAAAAGACAATTTAATATTTTCATCGATGCTTAAGATTGCCATGTGTTTTAATATTTTGGAGTGAGAGCAAAAATTGCTGATGTGAATGCTCTACGGTGCGGTCTCATCATGGTGCTGAACTCGCATGTATAATGTCATGTTTATTAAACAAATGTACTTAACTCTAAGTTTCTCCAGGACCTTAAGCAGCCTTTGAATTTGATCCAGTTGGAATCTGACCATTGGATTCAGCTAGCAATGCTGGATCGGCAGTGGAAGAGAGATTGGTTTACTTCTATTCTAGGTGTTTACCTTGCAAAATCGAGCGTTGATGACTGAGATTTTTTTTTGTTTTAAAGATGCAGTGAACAATCAGGTAAGAACACTGTAAATAGCTGAATGAGTGCTAAGTGTTGGTACGCAGATCGATGAGGCTCGCACTGCATTGTGTGACATTTTAGAGCAGTGGTTGGTTGGTACTGTGGATCTTGCAACGCGAGTTTAAACAATTCACTCTCAATGGACAACAGATGCATTTTACAACAATGGCGAAAACTTACCCAGTAAATATGCAAATCACTTTCTCGAAAATTCTAGCATGGCATAGCACAGAACTTTTAGAGATTGCTATCAACTCTACAATAAGATTTGCTTCTTAAACTGATTGATATTTTTTTTTTTTTACTTATGGTAGGTCAATAGTATTATGCTGGTAGGTACAATTTTCAGAAATAACATGCAGTGTCCTAGTTAACTTGTTTACTGTCAGAGGAAAGGACCATTGTACGTAGCTAGTGGGGGGGGGCCTGGGCCCCAGGCCACACAGAAAGGGAGTGCCGAAATGCTCAGAGGTTTCAGTCCTGACAACCACTTCTTTGGCAAAAGACCTGGGAGAGAGGGCACATTTCAGAATCCGCCCCGGGCGCCGAATAGACCAGCTATGCCATTGATTGTGCGCAATAAGGTTAAGTAAAATAAGGTGGTCTAATTCAAAGTAATTGTTATTAAGATGAAATTACATTTTCTTTTCCAGGATGGATGACTGTCAGGGTTTTCACAAGTCTGTGTACAGCTCTCTCTGTTTTCTGAAGGATGGAGACGTGCAGTCAGCTTCCAAAGCTGAGGAAAATGCGAGGTAAAGTCATTAGGTGAAATAACCGACCCAGAACGTGCTAAAGTCAGTAAATACTTCAAATCTTCAACCTGAATTTCCAAAATTTTTTATTTAATTGCTATAAAATGTTTTTGTCTGTTTATCATTTGCTTGTTTGGGCGTCTTCCATTGAATCCTGTTTAAGCATTGCACCAGCTTTACGCCTTTGCTCAGGTTTAGCCCGCCATGTAGTAGTCTTACTGGAGATATCTCTCTCTCTCTCTCTCTGCAGGCTTTGCGTTGTGAAATCGCTGGCAGAACAAAGTCTAGAAAGTAGTTCCTGTCTGTATTCCTCCCTCAGTAAATTGGCATGTCTGGCACAGCTTCGTGACGTGATGAACATCAAAGACAAGTGAGTTTGTTACTATAAAATTTCATCACACTCTTTTTTTTTCATATACTACAATGATCCCTGTACGTCCATGAGCCAAAGAGGGAACTAACCTGAGTTTCCTGTGACTTTGTCAATGTTAGAATGCAAGACACTTTTCTAACAGTGGACCTATTTTCTGTGTTGTAAATGTTGCAGACCATCACAAGCAGTATTGCAGTAATGGCCCATCTGTTTCCCCATCTTGGACAATAAGATGTGAATAAATATCCTGAAAACCTATTGGCAAATATGTCGCAAAGGATGTGGGGGAATGTTTTAGGCACGCCACCTAAGTTATAACTGTAGGTTTTGAGGGCTTCAGAGCCAAGGAAGACAATGTGTCCAGGAAGTCTGGAACGTTCACAATGGTATTGCAAAGCTTGTTCGCCTATTGATCTTGAGGGTGTCTGTGTGACGACGTCATACCTTATTCCAGCCTTTCATATACACTACTAGTAATTACTACTATACATCCAAGTAATAATGCACTATACTGATGAAGAGCAACTGAAATGTGTAGATTTACAGCTACAATGATTTTATTGAATACATCCGTGACACATGTCCAGCAGGGTACCATATTTATTTATTTTTTTGCCTCCCAGTGTTCTTATCCATGTTGAAACTGCTAAAAGGAAATAATCTTATGTTTATATATTTAAATTTTTAAAAAATAAAACCATTAATAGCATGTAGTGGAGCATCTCGGTGGATCCTAAGCTGAGGATATCTAGTTCTGTGGCATCAAAAGTTTCTAACAACAAAATTATATCAGTTTAATACCAGGTACATAGTTCCATTTGAATGTCTCTAGTAATTTTGTCTGTTTGTTCATATACAGCATGCTCTCGATAACACAAAAGTTGCAGGGATCTCTCAAAACTCTATTTATTATTTTATCTAAACTGGTTACTATTCCTTGCATTTATGTTGTTCAGGTGAGCATCTTTGGTCTTATTGCCATTTTTAACCCATGTAGAAAGAGCATTTTGGAGAAATGTCAAACCGCCTTGCTATCTCGGTTTTAGTGGCAAGATTTGAACCCCTTTTTATAGCATTCTTTGAAAGGTTGGATGATAAATTGAAATTCAGCAAGCTTTCATCTCACCAGTACTTAAAGATGGGAGCGAATTGCTCAGCCAGATCTTATTTGATTTGCCATCATACTGTAAAACTGTTGGTGCTGTAGCTGTTGATAATCTAGCACTTCGTTCAATTTCTCTACCTGTTAAACTTCTGCAAAACTTTGCGCATTTATTTGCAGCTTCTCTCTCTCTCACAAAGATCATTCTGTCAGCGCATGAAACTAGAGTACAGTATATTTCTTTGAAGTTTCCGAAGTTTACAGCCATTCGATGCTGGAAACAGATCTACCCCACTGCAGTAAGCGGGAATACCCAACCTCACGTCTTTGAAAGGCCCCCAACTTCTCTGATCAAGTTCCTAATTCCATTTTTTTTGGTGGATAATTGAAATTTTCCAACCCGAAATTTAATTAAACAGCAAAAGGGTTAAGGAAACATTCCCACAATGCAGTGCTATTAAAGCAACTTCAAACTAAATGTGGGAAAAATTCTCTTTGCTTTTCTTAAAAGGAAATATTTAAAGTTTGTGTGTGCTAAACTCTTCCTTTTTTTTTTTATGTGTTCGTTGGGTGTCAACTTTTGACCTGGTGCCAAGTTTTCGGCTTTTATCGTGTAGAATTGTGGGAACACACACGCATTCAATGCAAACTCTGTGCTTTAAACATCACTTTAGAACATCCTTTCTGTCTGATGGTATCTCAGTTGGTTGACCCACTACTAACTTAATTGCGGTAGGCTATAATCATGGGCATCAGCAAGATATATTTCGGGGTAGGGGAAAGCTGACAAAATTACTTCAGAGCTAAAATAGGGAAATGCAAAGAAATCATGATACATCTTTATCCAGCAGATCATTTTATGCTTCTGTTTCATCACTTCAGATGGGAAAACTACACCCATGTTTATAATGTATTCTGAGCAGTATCCCAGTTGATTCGCTTTTAACATGGCTGGTGAGGGATCCAGTATGCTCTGGACTTCATTCCGTTTGACTTCTAAAATGACCAACATTGGATCCGGTATATTCTAGAAAGTATCTCAGTTAACCAAATTCTAACATGATATGGATGGGATAAAATATATTCTGGACAGTATTCTCCTAGTTGTATGTTCTATACAGTATTCTTTTCTGAAGATAGTATTCCATTAATCCTAATCTTTGCCCTTTAACTTTACCCTAGATATTGTTTTATCATGATGTTATTCTAAGGGAACATTGTCTGAAATATGCATGCATTAAGAGCTCGGATAAATGTAATTTACTTCAACACATTTTAGCCAAATAATAAAGAGTATAGCACAACTTAATACAACTGCGACCGAACCATCAGTAGGACGGACAAAAGTTCCCCGAATAACAAATTTTTAAAATGTTTTTCTAAGAGAAAGATTTGTATTCTCTCTCTTTTTAAAAACTCTATTGGCATTGAAAGCATTTGAAATATGACTAGAGAAAACTGATCACATGAGCACATGAGCATTGGCAAATGCAGACTTTTAGAAATGTGTTTTTTTAATCTTATAAGCCTGCTGAGCTTATATATTGAAGCTGACTGATACAGTCATTGTTAGTCTTGATTTATTTTCCAGTGAAGAAGTAACAAGCATTTTGGACAAATGGCAGTTCAAGCAGAAAATTGAGTATGCAGATTTTGAGTTCCTAGAGCCAATTCATAACATGCACTGTGTCTTGCTGCAGCTAAAGTGGCAGGGCCAGGATGATGCTGTTATAGATGGACTCTTAAATCATCATCGAATTCTTGCTTCAGCAGCAAGGAAAGCTGGACAGTATGAGGTTTTTATTGTTAATTTAATATATACACTGTTTTCTCTAATGCTTGTCCATTGAAAGCTGTTTTATACTATGTTTTAATTTTGAAGTTTAAATTTTGGACAGGGGAAGTAACCATATAATGGATGATTATATCTCTTGGAATTTGAAATTGAGTGTGGAAAACTACATTTACCCATTTCATCGTCTTTTTTTGTTTTACATTTATTGTGGGTAGTATGTGGTCCAGATGAGACCACTGGACTGGTATAGTTGAGGACCTGGGCTTAAATCTTGGTTTCCAGTACCTCCTTAACATTGTTTCTTTTCACTCTGGTTTCCTCCCACAGCAAAACCAAGGCATCTTAGTTTGAGATCTTCTGGATGCCTGTGGTAAAGGCGGCTCCTAGCCATACCTAGGTAATTTGGTTCCCTAGGCTAATACTCTGCATCCTACCTCACACATCCTTAGAACTCAGAAAGTCGGTGCTGGCATCTGACAAGAAATTTCCATTAATGAGCTTGGCTACCAATTTTTTACCCAAAAAAAAAAAAAGAAAATCAAACACAACACGGGGGAAGTAGAGAATTATCCTAAACTCTAATTCTGGTATTCGTTTAATCTGATCATCGAAAGTATTATTACCTTTTGTGGTTAATCTGTTAGATTGCAGAGAGAGCCATTCACCACCTGACGGATCTGGCCTCGAGCTCTCGTCCCTGTCTGCATGCTGGATTAGAGGAAGCCATGCTTTTCTGGGCACGGGGTGAACATTCTACTGCCAAGCACCTAATGAAGAACTTAATCAGGAAAATAGAAAAGGTTGGTTTGGTGTTCACAAAGCTGGCTGCATTTTTCTGTTGTTTTGTATTATGAGACCCTGCTGCATACAGTTACAGTTATTCTATTTCAGTCTGGTTTCTTATAAATGGTCTATATATAAGGGGAAATAACTCAAAATGAATTTGTTTTCCTCCCTTGCTAAAGTTTAGAATCTAACATTTCCTGTTGTTATTGGTAGTTTTGTTCTGATAAATGGATGAACCCTACATCTAATACCTCACAAACCCCACACACACACAAAGGAGATGGCTATTTGAAATGTTCACTTTTGTGGGTTAATTACATATTTCGTTACACCTGCTTTCTCCCCAGATTGGGGAAATGTCCAGGTGAGAGTTAAACTGAGACTGTTGTATGACCAAAGTACCTTTTGTCGGCACTAATCTCTCTCCTTTTTCACTCACACCTGTAATGTGTCATGTAGGCCTTCATTCGTTGATTGGTTAAATTCCACAAACACTTTCATTGCAGATGAGTGGAGGGAGTAAAGAGGCTGAGAGACTGCTACCTCTCGTTCTTAACACCTATGGCAACTGGCTAGCTGAGACAAGAACAGAGAACCCTCGAGTCATCATAGAAACTTATCTAGACCAGGTAAATCGGACCCCATTTGGGTACTTCAGTTTCTTCCCACATCGGAAAAATGAAGAGCGACAGGCACTTTTGTTGACCGGTATGGCAGCTCCACCTCTGCCTCTCCCCCTGTCCATCTAATGTTTTAGATGGGAATACAACGACCAACCAATCTGATTTTTATTGAATGTGAGTGATGCAAGTGCATCATATTTCTGTTTCCGTGTGATGGCAGCCTTTTCAACTAGAAAAAGTAAACAGTCTTAAGGTGCGTGTCATGGGCCTGATCTCTACCCCTGCTGCTTTGATTGAGGTAAAAAGAAGAAGAAGAAGGGAATGAATTTCTCAAAGAGCAATCGTTTTGACCTGGTCTATCTGGTTGTTTGGTCATTAAACAAGAAAGAAACTTTTTTTTTTTTTTTAGGCTGCTTCTCTACTCCTGTCCTCGGATCCCAAAGATAGCATTGCACTGGATGCATTTTTGTCTCTGGCTCGCTATGCACACTCGCAATATCAGCGCATTGTAAGTGACATGAAGTCCAGCGCATTTGAAGCAAAGAAGGACCTTATGAGAACAGCTCAGGCTGATGCAAAGAAGCTGAAGCCTCTGGTCAACAAGAGAGAGTAAGTATGCACCTGGTGATGAGTTTGCTTAACCAATAGGAATAGCTCTTTAAAAGTTTGAAGACCAGATTATAGCTTGAATGCAGCATTTTAGGAAGAGCAAGTAAGAGCCAGTTATTGGTTCATTGCTGTTGCAAAGATATTCAAACTGCATTATAGGCAAGGCGTCAGTTGACATTGTCTGATCATCTAGGGATGACAGTTATGTTGATGCAAGCATTACTCATCTCACTGTCAAAACTACCGGCCCTTATAACTCAGACTTTCGCCCTTATAGCTGTTGAAATTGTTCTGATTTTTTTCCCTCTCATCGTGTTACGGCACTCAGAACTTTATTAGCTTTCGAGAAATTCCAGCTTTTTTACAGAATGCTATTGGTGTGATTTTTAAGGCTTCTTCGGGATAGTTCTGCAGGTTCACAACCTCAAAACCAGATGGTTCTTATCAGGGTTATCCTAAACATGGCAACAGAAAGAGTCCAGTCTGACGAGGGAGGAAGGGCAGATGGACAGACAGAGAGAAAAGATTAGACGCTGCATAAGTGCCGAATGCTCTTTTGTAATGATTTGGGCATCATCAGTAATATTATAATTCCTACCTCTATTACTTTGGCAATTTTTCCATACGTATGTACTGGAGATGTCCAGGTGAAACCTGGCTGGAACATCATCAGCATAATGGTATCTGGGGGCTAGGTTTCATTTGAATATCCCCCAGCATATTAAAATCCCTAAAATATTTCTTTTTTCGATCTTCAGTCCCTTGTTCCTAATGTAGCAGACTCTCCGGCTATCTCTTATTAAAAGCCAGAACCAATCTGTCGTGGTAAATGCGGCATTTATCATTGACAATGAATTTTGTTTCAGGAACCAACCAGCAATGGACAGGTAATATTTTCTTTTTTGATTTCTTTCCTCGTCACAGTGGAAATTCCCTTCCCTGCAGCAAGAACATTTGCTTTTAACATGAGCACGTGCACTTGTCGAGTGTGTGTCTGTTTTCCAGTGGATTTTTTAAATATTCTTGGCAAAGTGTGTGTGTGCTTGCTTGTGGATGCTAAGCTTGGTAAAAAAGAGTAATATCTTCAGACCACATGAGCTGGGTAAACTAACCTTTATTTCCTCTCTTTTGTAACAAGAGCAAGATACACGTGATTCGAAATGCATCCCTACAGTATGGAATTTGGTATTCACAAAGTTTATATATTTTGGTGTTGTTGCCTTGGCAATGGAAGCTTGTGATGTGACTTGGCTTGATGATTAAGGCATAACAGGAAATATTAGTTAGCATTTCATTTTGTGAATAATTCACATTCTCTGGCATTAGATATTTTAGTTTATCTGTTGTTTTTTGTGAATATTTTGTATACATTTGTTGTGTGAGTGTGTGTGTGTGTGTATATATACACATATATGTGTGTGTTTACATATTTAGGATGAATATTAGTAGGAATAAGACTGCTGAATAACTGGGTTTTTGCTGATTCATTCAACTTTGTCAAAGCAAACATATTGCTCTATTCCTGTTTACATTATTACACTAGTGTTATGCAATGCTAGGAAAGTTTCAAGAACTCATTGGAGTAAATACCTTTTGCACAGATGGATAATAAAAAGAAATGGACGGGTTAATTCTTCTTATCTGCTTGGCTTGTTTTGCGTGCATTTTGAGATTTCAGATTTGTGACGAACCCACAATATTGTTTATTTTGTTGTTGTTGTAATTTTCCAATTGTATGATAAAGGAGTCAGTGCAGTGGGTGTTAGGGTTAATCTACAAAACCTAATAAGTCCGTCGAATATCCAGCATTGTCAGAAAATTTTTTACACGTTGTTAATGCATGTGAATAAGGCAATATTACTTTATTTAGTTATTATATAAACAGTTTAAAACTTATGTTGGTTTGCTTGAAAATTTTCTGCTAAATTTTTTTTTTTTGTCTTTTTAAGCGTTTGAGTTGTCTACCCTTAGGTGGGTACTCTCTGTTTTTATAACAGTTAATATTAATGTTCACCCTGACAATCCCTATCCTTCCTTCCTTCTTTGTGACATATTTTTTTCTCCTTATAGTTCTCGGGACTGCGTTTCCCTTCCCAAAAACAAAAATAAATAGAAAGTTAAGGGATTGCTGAAGTCTACCACTAGTGTCACTACTATTTATGATTTTTGATTTTATTGTTAGAATTAATTAAAACTATTCCCCGTATTGAGACTTTGGATATTACCATCTCGCAGGAAGGTTTTAACTCATTTGGAGTACAGAAAAGGCTGTGTGTACAAACACTGTATATAGCACCATCTTGCTCACCTCTGATGTAAATGAAGTTATTTGTGGTCTTCTTGACAGAAGAGCTACATAGTGATATTTTGGAGATTGCCAGCTTTGAGCTTTTGAAGTGTAAGCAGAGAAAAGCAGTGACTTCCTACAAATATCGTACAAGGTACTATCTTGCATAACTGTGATGTTGAACACCTTATAGCTTTGCTCTGGTTTTTCTTTGTTTTTTTTGCAGGTGTGTCCAGAGGCATTAGAAAAGTATTGAAGCTTTAAGTTTGCTGAAAATGTCGTAAAATTATTACCGATTTAGGTGAGATGCTACAGAATTCGCTATCGGTCAGGAAGTGAATCTATAAATCTGCTTGCCCATACTTTTTATCTTTGTCAGTGATCGGCGCTACTTGAAAGTCCTGGAAAAGCAGAGCGAGATAGATGAGGCCGAGATGCTCTCCCTAAGAGAAGACCGAACAAAGTTCCTTCTGAAAGCCGTTGAAAACTTCATAAACTGTCTAAAGTATGGGGATCGTCACGACCTCAGGGTTTTCCACTTGATTTCGCTGTGGTTTGACAATGCTCAGCTTGAAGAGGTCAACCAGCTGGTCAAGGTAAGAAACATTACTGCGAAAATAACGGTTCTTTGTGTCATCCGAGTGAGACTAATAAATTAATCAGCATTTTCTTAATATCCCTCCCTTTCAAATTTTTTTTTTATTATTTCTATCTAGTGTAGATACACTTCAACCATCGACATTTGGTTAATGTAATGCAACCTGTAATTTATAAATTACTGCGCTGTCTTAGTTCATCATAGTCTGCAGGTACTGTACCTTTTACCTGTCTTGGTCATTATAATCTATAGGTAAATGTAATGTTGTCACGGTTTACTATACTACACATATCATTGTTTATGGAACCAAGGTCTAGTTTGGTTTTCTCTTTCTTGTTTTAATTTGGTACTCTTTGTTCCTTTCTTTCTAGAATGCCGTTGGTTGCATAAAGACATACAAGTTCCTTCCGCTGATGTACCAGCTGGCAGCAAGGATGGGCACGAAGCAGAAGTGCTCATCTTTTCAGCCAACACTAGACAAAGTAAGACTGTACAAAGCAGCTTATCAAGCATCATCTCACTCATACATATGAAACACACTTTTATACTTTTTATATCGTGATCTATTGTTACTTTGTTGTTTTTTTTTTAGTGTGCTATTGTCTCTTAAATCCATGTTGGTGTAATTAGAAAGTACTTTAACCATTGGCCTTAATAAGTGCACTCCTGGTGGCAGAATGGGGATAAGGATACAGTTAGAATGGAAACTTATCTACACTGTCACAATGCCAGCTGGCCACCCCTAATTTATTCAGCTTTACAAACATTATCTCTCTTTTTCAAGAAGCAAACATCAAAGACAGCGGGCACAGCATCTGAGCATGATTACTGTACAGGTGTTTTGGTTTTCAGATCATTGAGCAGGTGACCGCTGACCATCCGCACCATTCGCTGTTCATCATACTGGCGCTTGCCAATACCAAAAAGGACGGGGAAGTTCTGCAGCACAGTGGCTCGAGGAGACAAATGACGTTGGCCGGAGATGCGTAGGTCTCTCTGAGGATTTGAATGACTTCAGCTAATCATAATACAAAAGAAACAGCCTGCATTTAGCCCTTTAACGCTTGAAAACCAATTCTTCAAGGAGTTTCGGGTTAAGATGGTAATGGAACAAAGGTGTTATAAACAACATAAAAAAAGCTCGCCGAACTATATTAGAAATTTGTGACCGTCTGGTGTAGTACGTTTCGTGCGGAACTCGACGCGCTGTGGGTTCTTCTCAGTGGTAGCAGTAACCAAACTTGGTTTGTCGACAGTTGCTTTGCCAACTTCAGAGCACTAATGGCCTGCCCTTGGTTTTTACTTTAAAACTAAATGTGGACAGTTTGTGCGAGTAGACGGAGGGGTCTAGCAAGTCCAGATTTTCTTGTGCGGTCAGAAATCTTTCTGTTGCATCTTCAGGTGCAGGCCCTGTCGGCCAGAGCCATGCTGGAACGTCTGAAGTCCTCCAGGGTCGGCAACATCGTTAAAGAAATGGACAGACTCTCGGCGGCTTACACGCAGCTTGCAAACCTCAACGTGGAGGAGCACAAGCATGGAACAAGTGAGTGAGTTTGTTTGTTTGCTCACTCTGCAGTACGCTAATCCAGACCGCTTCATCACCTGCTCGGGGACTTGAGCATCTTGATCTAATAATGCGCCAAATGTGGTGCATATAATTTTATGAGTTATGAGCGATCTGGGCTAAATTACTATTGGAAAGTGCAGGGGTTTTTGAAATTTATTGAATTTTTTCCCTAAAAGAAAAGGAAAAAAATGTACATGTCTAATCTTTTTATTATTATTTTTTTTCATACTGAGATTACTTCTATTGCCAGCCGTATTTTCCGGCCTGAGTTGATACTTTTTATCTCATAAGTCCAGACTTCGGATTATACTCTAGATCAACTTATCTGTGGATAGAGTCGTTGAAATCACTTTAATGGAGAAATTTTAAAAAATGGCAAAATGTGTTATTTTCTGAAATAAACTGTGAAGTTGTTCATTTGAAACAGACTACAGAAACTATTGCCCTGAACGTTTATTATTTGATTGGGTGAGTAGTTCACTATTAATGTGCTCAGCAATTACTCTGTATCTTTTTCAGTTCTAATTGTATGTATAAATATCCCCAACAAGCCCTCTACCTCATCTCAAAATGCCATCTTGTAATGTCTCACCGGTTGTACATGGCAGCCTTTAAGCGAGAGGTAATTAGGTTCTCTGGAGAAGATGGTGGTAATATGGCCATGCGTAGTATATACAGAGCCGGTGAGAAATGTGTTAGGGACTGGCGTAAAGTGGACTATGGAGAAAATCTAGAAGGTTAATTGCAGCTGGAAAGCTAGGTGGACTAACGTTGAGGATAAGTTGGAGGAATGAGCTGCATATTGTGGAGGTACTGTACTGCAGAGAGAATAGCTGAATATGTTGATCTCCATGTTGACCTAAGTGTGTGGTAATATCTCAAAATCAAATAAAAGTGTCAGAGATGGGGAAAATTGACACATTTGGCTTTTAAAGTTAGGAGATTCAATGCAACGCAATGCAAATGACACAGGATCACCTGATGATCACTGATGTTGTGCAGTGACTGAAAATAGATATCGGGCTTTCGATACCAGAACTGGTGATAATGTTTGTAGTTTGTTTCAAATATCTCTTCGTGGTTGCAAGCATTTTGAAAAACTATTTCAACAGCCTGTTTATCCAGAAGATTGTCCCCACAAAGTACTTTGATGATGTGCCCAAACAACTCATTAACATTCATGAGTGGAGTACCGTAGACAGCAATGTGATGCGACAGTGTTATGAAGGATTTAATGTATTGTTCTGAGTGGTTGGAAGTTTGGCTAACTACTGCAGTTGATCCAGCCTCACCTTATATTAAAAGTTGACTTATCTATGAATGAAGGAAAGAAAAACGGGAAAGTTATCCAATTCAACTTGTACTCCACATCGATTTATAGATTGAAGAATATGGTAATCCTTCTTTGGGTTTTCAACCTCATACTCGAAAAGGGGCCTGCATAAATCTTTATACAGTGAAAACATAACTACAATGGTCCAGGTTTGATTCCCAGTTCTCCCCTCCCCTCAGCATGGTTTTAGATTTTCTGTTGTATGTGTGCGAGTGGGTGAGTGAGAATGATATGCTGAGAAAGAGATGTTAAAAATTAATAATAATATTGCTGCAAGATAATCCTGAAAAGTATTGGTTTAAGTTCTGGAAATTTTTCTTTATGAATCATATTAATTTGAAATTGCAGGTTTATGCTTGTTTGGTTTCTGGTTTTCAGATCCAATACGATTTCTCAATTCCCTGGAGATCTCTAGCTTGAAGAACTTGACAAGTGTGGCAGTGCCGACTGCAGACATTCAGGTTTGTACCACTGGCTTCTGTTGGTCACATCGGTGGTGTGCCATTTCTATGTCCGAATCTGGAAAGAATCTATGCAGAGTATAAGAAAAAAATTAATTTAAAAAAAAAAAAAAAGAAGAAGAATGGAATAGACAAGGTTTGTATCGTTGCAACACAGTAATCAGAAGCTCACTTGACTGCAGCTAGTTCCTGGGTTCAGAATCACGGGAAATGTGAGAAAATTCTATGTCATGTGATGATGGAACATTGGTTTAGCAAAGCAGCCGAGACTGGGAGTTGTACCTTTGAATCAAACCTCGATTTAAATATTCATCCAGGACTCTACAAGCCTTAAGGAGCGTGGAAGGGTCCACTCTACCATCATTTGTAAAATGCAGTGTTGCATCCATTGTATGCTGACTGCTCTTCTTAATACTGGATTTGCTTTTTGTGTTTCTTTTTTAAATGAGTTGTGCTGTGTCTACAAAATATTAATGAGAAATGTTGGTTTTTTATATAAATAATAGTCTTCTAAAGAAAAAAATGTAAATATGAATTACACAAAGTATTTAAGGTGCTGAATGGTACTGCTATAGAATAATGATATGGAAATGCATTTGAGGGGGCATTTAAATTCTAACATTAGGATTATTTTTTTTTGACATTGACAGGTTGATCCTTCTGGAGAGTACAGCAATATACCTTATGTCAGCCATTTTGAGCCCTTTTACAAACTAGCAGGTGGGATCAATCTGCCGAAGATCATCAACTGCAGGGGATCGGACGGGAAATGCTATCGCCAGCTGGTGAAGGTCAGGGTTGTTACTCAGAAGTTTGCTTTCACATTTTTGTTACCAAAAAGAGAGAGAGAGATATGGAGAGAAAGGACACTAGGCACTGAAGAATGTGTCGCAGATGCTTGAGCTTTGTTTGGTAAATAAAGGTAGCTGCGGCGTTTTTAAAAGCCCTGTCACGTGATGTCGTGCAAAGTGTCCCCCCCCCGCCCTCTTCCGGGTCCACAATACAAATTCAGTTCGCATAACACCCTGACAAGAACTAAAACCTGTGTTGTTTTCTCTTGTTTCATTAACTTTTCCCTTGGTCTTACCTAGGGCCACGATGACCTGCGGCAGGACGTTGTGATGCAGCAGGTGTTCAGAATGGTGAACAAGTTGCTGAAGAAAAACGTCGAGGCAAGAAAGAGGTGTCTCACGGTTCGAACATACAAGGTTAGCGTTAAAGCCTTTTGTTTGTTTGTTTTTTGTTTTTTTTTTTTGAAGAAAATCGATGCTATACTATTGGATCCTCTGATGCTTCTTTCTTATGTTTTAGCCATTCTTTGAACTAAAATTTTTTTTGTGCATTCTTATGGACTAGTAACTTCTAGAGGCCTGGCGAACCTGCTCGCCGCCGCTGCCTGTTCTGTGGGCAGCGAGTTTACGAAACATTTCTGTCCTGGAGCTAAATCCTGACAATTTACCAAATGCTGGATTCACTCTCTCTCTCTCTTTGTGAAGCTACTTACTAATAAGATGACTGCTCTGGTGAACAACAAACAGAAGACAAGTGTTCTGTAGAGCTTACATTTCCAGGCTCAGATTTCTTGACTCGGTGAAAGATTTAATTTAAAGAAAAGGGTTCAGATTCTGAATGTGTTTTGGCTAAATACTTTTTTTAATATCAGGAGTGAATGCAATATATTTGCTTCTGTGGTCATCTATAGTTTTGATTAGACTGTGGTTTCCTTTTTAATACAGAGTTCCTGTAATGTCTGGTTGGTCAAGACTTTGGACAGCAGTGTAACGTTGGGATTCTCAGACAAGAAAAGGTAGTGGGAATCCCTTGTGTTTTTTAAGCTAACAGATGGCGCAGTGTTAACTGGAATGGTCTGCACTTGTTTCAGGTGATTCCTTTGTCTCAACGGAGTGGTTTGCTGGAGTGGTGTGAAGGGACACAGCCCCTGGGATTGTATCTGCATGGCACCTCTACCAAGAAGGGGGCGCACGATCTGTACAGACCACATGATCTCTTGGTGTCTGAGTGCAGAACCAGAATGCAGGCAAGTGTTGGATGTCCGGCTTGTCTTTTTGATGGTGTGTAATACTAGAATATCTATTCTGATGGGCAGTGGAGAAGTTCTCAAAAGCTGCTAAAAGACTGGAGAAAGAGAAGTCTTCCACAGTTGATAAGTGCAAAATTTTGAAAAAAAAAAGGAAGAAACCAGCTTTCATTGGTGTACACCGGAATTATGTTGGTAACACGGGGACATTCGTAAAGGAGCAGTCAACAAGTTCTCTGGTTATGGCAAAAGGAGAAGAACGAGCTTTCCTTTCAACAGATGATGGATGTTGTTAATGGAAGATCAGCTGATATCAAGAGAACGTCAACTGGTTGGCAGAGAAAAAGCCATTCTCTGTTTAGTACGAGATGTGCTAAAATACCTGACGGGCATCGGTGGCTGCTTTAAAAAAGCCTTTGCCGCTTCTCACTGTGTTGACTGAGGCAAGGTGGAGATCAGAGCTGGAAGGAACTTGGAGAAAGACAGACACTGTTTAACGGCTGCAAAACCATTAGCGCCTTGTTGGCTCACAATGGGCTGGCACCACGATAGCTGCTGACATTAGTGTCTAGCAATGAACGATCGGAGTAATTTCATGCAAAAAAAAAACTATAAAGTTGAACTGCAGCTAACACTTAACTGAATTTTCTCATCCAGCAGGCAGAAGAGTTTGTCATCTCCTCCTTGGTCAGTTCTCCGTTTCCATGGCTGAAAGAACCAAACAAAATTTCTGCCCCTTGGTTCACTGCTTGGTCAGCAGCTGACTTGACACATCCGAAACAGGTGGACACCTCAGAAAGGCTAAAAAAAAAGGGGGGGGTTATGATACTTGGCCTCTCTCCATTGCTAGTGTTTTAGTCTTGTTTTATTATAATCAGTTACTAGGTGACGGGGTGCCATAGGGTACCCAGCTGATTACCCAGGACTACTTGCAAAGAAACTCTTATGCATGGACAAAGGCGGTTTGGAAGCTGAAAATCATTTTTTTTATCTCTACTGGTGATTAATGTAATCTGACAAACTTCTTACCTATTGTCTATGCTCCCTAACTAAGCACAAGTTTGATTTCTTATCTTCCTGTAAAAATTATCACACTTGCAGTATCCAGAGGATCTGTATCATCAACTCTGGTAGAGAGGGTGTTTGGTGGTCATCTTTCAGCAAGAGCTGAGCAGGATGCTGGGTTCCATAGCATTGCGTTGATAGACCCTTTTATAAGCGGACAAAAACCCCTCGCCTTAGATTCGACACGACCTTGGGTGCTTGCCCTTCCCCTAAATGATGAAACATCAAGGAAAAGTAAGAAAGTGGACTGTTTTAAGTGGCGATAGATGGATGACTTCCCCCCCCAAAAAAAAACCCAACATTGGACTCGACAATTTGAGCATCTTGTCTGCGATTTTATGCACCTTTTACTTTAATTCATGTCTTAGATGTTAGCTTCTAAAAGAAAAAGGAAATTCCTTCTAGAAGCATCTTTGATCACCTTTTTTTCTTCTAACGTCAAGGACAGCTCTACAAATGGAGCTGTGCTTCTCAAGTGCCTACTTCAAAAATTACTGATCTTCCGTCCTCATTGTTTGCATTTCAGGCCGTCAGCAAAGACAGCAGTGTGGCCAAAAAACTGAAAGTGTACTTGGAAATCTGCAAGCACCTGCAGCCGGTGCTGAGACACTTCTTTTGGGAGAAGTTCCCCGACCCGGCTTGTTGGTATGAACGACGATTGGCCTACACAAAAAGTGTGGCCACCAACTCAATTGGTACGTAGTGGGGGTGACGCCTGGTCAGGGTACAAGCGGTTTTATACAAAAAAAAGGGCTGGGCGACTCAGTTGTCAGTCTTTTAAGCTAAGGGATAGTTTCAAATTGCTTGCAGAGATGATGTTGCGTAGGGAAGGATGTAAATGTGATTTAAGATGGGTGGATGGTAATGTACATGGTGGCAGCAAGCGTGGCGGTAGTTATTGACCAATTTCAAGGATTAGCCGCCATCGTGCTGAAAATGGTTAATGCTCCAAGCAGCTTCTTTTAGAATGCAGCTAATAAGATGAGTCTCATAAAATGTGACTGCATGCATATCTCTCTCTGCTAATTGGTGTTTTTAACTAAGTGAATATCCTCACATGGATACTTTTAGGAACCGACATTTCGTGCTAGAGTTCTACTGTTTGAGAGTTTAAAATTGTCACTTTTTAAGAATTTTAACTTAGAACACACAAACCATAGATATGAGCTCTCTTTTTGCTGTTTTCTAGTTGTCTAATTAATTATTTATAAACAGGCTTTACATTGTCCACTCACTGTTATACACATAGTAGAATTTAAAGTGTTACCCTTGCTACAGTTGTTTGTTTATTACATTTTTTTTTCTTGCTTAGTCAATCATCCAGATATTTAGACGAGGGCCTTATGACCACCCTCTGATGACCCGGTCTCTTAACGACCCTTTAATTTATGCTTGTTGTATTTTTCAGTGGGATACATTCTTGGTCTGGGGGACAGACATGTTCAGAACATACTGATTGACTGTAATTCTGCAGAACTTGTCCACATCGATTTAGGTATGGGAACACAGAGCGTGTCTTTATTGTTGTGTTGCAGTGTCCTTTATTTTGGCTGACAGTCTTATAGCATTGCATTGTGGGAATGTGTTGGATACCCATGTTATGAGCATGGAAAGGGAATTGGGGTGTGTCAGGTTGTAAACTCCCTGCCTCTTTGGCTTACTTTATAACTTTCACATTGGTTCTTTTGTAGAAAGCTTCCAGAAAAGTGCTGGAAAATTGGTGGGGAAAACACTGAGAACTAACCTTTGGTTTCTTATCTAGGCAGTGCAAAGCAACATCAAGATGCCTGAGTGATTAGGGAGCAGCTATTTATTAAGCTGTTAGAAATCGAGGGCCTGATCACCTTGCTAGGCCCACTATCTCAGGTGTCCTGTGGATGATGGGCCAAAATCCATCGCACACAACCAAGAAGTCCATCAGAAGCACTTTGAGCGTATTTGAAAGTTGTTTAGTCATCACACTAAGTGATAGAAGTTTTGAAAAAAGAAAAAAATATTTTAATTAAAATTTTTTGTGTGTGTGAGAGAGAGAGAGAGAATGAGTGATGTTATAGCTAAAAGATTTCTGACTCAGACATGTTGAGGATAAGAGGGCCAAAACCCCAACACAGCGGCTGGTATCACCTGG
Organism: Nautilus pompilius; assembly: GCA_018389105.1. NCBI lineage: Eukaryota > Metazoa > Mollusca > Cephalopoda > Nautilida > Nautilidae > Nautilus > Nautilus pompilius. Next base: position 22,398 of record JACATO010001717.1, on the reverse strand, counting down.
CAAGCAAACACTAGCGATGCATGAGAGAGCGAGCAACTTCTCGGTCATGTGCCCTTTTGCGATATCATTCAGCAGTGTTACTTTGTTAATTTTACTGGTTACAGGGCAAAGAGAAGGGATGGAAGAGTTGAATGTCTTTATATTACTCAAGTCTCTTAATTATTCAATTTTTCTTTTTTAAGGTGTAGCTTTTGAGCAAGGTAGAATTCTCCCCACCCCAGAAACTGTTCCATTCCGCCTGACCAGGGACATAGTGGATGGCATGGGTGTGTCTGGAATAGAGGGTGTTTTCCAACGGTAAGCAGTTAAATTCAATGGCAGCCTGCTGCTGATGTTGATGCATAAGGTATCTTACCAGAGGAAGCCAACCAAGCAGACGTTGGCTGTGCGCTTACTGCAGTATTGGGACTCGAAGTCGGGTCGTCAACCTAGCAACTCAGTAGGAACCACTGCATCGCCCCTCATCAATTTTTTTGTGTTTCAAAATTTTACATCATGACCGTCAAATAATTAGTATTCAGAGTTTCTCTGCTCACATTTGTGTTCGTCTCTTACCCAGCTCCGAGTCACACATGGTGCACCGTCATCACTGGTGAGCAGCGGCAGAGGTGTCAGCTGAGATGGCTGCATATACTGATGATAGATCTGAGGAACCTTTGGCAAATATTACATCTAAAATTGTTATTCCCGTCTCTTACCCAGCTCCGAGTCACACATGGTGCACCGTCATCACTGGTGAGCAGCGGCAGAGGTGTCAGCTGAGATGGCTGCGTATACTGATGATAGATCTGAGGAACCTTTGGCAAATATTACATCTAAAATTGTTATTCCAAACCACTAAGAACCAAAACAGGAAAAGAAAGAAGAACATTTGACATTATTAGGTCAACAACCTGCACTGGTTACATACTGTCAGGATCAGCATCAACCATGTTTGCTTGTTTGTAATTGTCTAACTTCACTCAGCCATCCAGTTACATGTGATTCATCTCTCCACACAGAAATTCAGTTTGTTCATATTAACTTCAAAAGGAACTTGAAAAACAAGAAAGTAAAGTAAAGTAAAACAGTTACAGATTTCTCTACATTCCATCAAATTATAAGGAGCCTTCTGCAGTCAGAACAGTACAGTAGCCGGTAGATGGTAAAGTGAAATAATATTTTAAAAATTACAGCTTTTCTAGTTTATCAAATCTCATGAGTTTGAATCGTCTCTGGACCACTGGGATTGGGTGGCTGATGAAAAATTGTGTGTAGAATGGCTAGCATGTTTTCATTATTGGACTAGTGAAAGGGAGATGGACGTAGACTGGTAACTGGAGAACTAATACATTCAAATATATAATAGTATTTTATAGAAACAAGTTTTTTTCTCTGTAGTTGTATATTTTTGTTTCTGTATCAACTATGAGTGACAAATTTATGACTGGTAGTGTATATTATTATAAGATGTTGGGGAAAATAAGGCGACTAGCTGGTCTTTTTCCCAGAAGCAGGCAAAACACTTTCAGCTCTCTAAATAACCGGGTACGGCAACAACACTTCTGACGTGTTTTTTGTTACCCCTTTTTGCTAAGAATGTGAGTAGCTGGCATACTCTCTACACTGGTGGCCAAAAGTAGTGCATTCCTCAAAGTAAAACAGCTCAACACATTAACCCTTTTACATTTGTTGGTAGGTGCTGTGAAAAAACAATGGAGGTGATGCATGACAATCAGGAAGCTCTGCTGACCATTCTGCAGGTCCTTTTATATGACCCCCTCTACATCTGGACGCTGTCTCCACTGAAGGCCTATAAGCTACAGCAGAGGCAGGAGCCAGACACCTTAGATATCAGCACTGCTGCTCCCTCAGTCACAGATAGTCCAGATGGTGATGCCAGCAGTTCAGGTATGTTTTGTTTTTTGTCTGTCAAGCATTAAAACCTTCCCACAATGCAATGCTATGCTACAAACAAGGACTGGCATACTTATCTTTGGAACTGTCAAACATTGATAGCCTCGAGAACAAGCAGAGATGATTATGCTCTTTTATAGTTCATGGAATGTGACTTTGTAGAATTGCATTGTGGGAATGTTACTTATTTCACATTCCATATATCCCAGCTTGTCTACAATTCGGACCGCCTGCGTTTTGTTTCGTTGAGCTTGTATCTGATTACTATGTGAGCACATTATTAATGCACCTCATTATATAATTTTTCCTTCCTTTTGTTTTAATATACTTAGACATTTTTCTTTTGCATGCCTATAACTCTCTAAATTAAAAAACAAATAAGTTCCCCCTTTTTTTTTTCTCTCATAATTAACTTATTGGAGTTAGTTAATTATCAAACTTGAAGCTTCAAGTTTACTATCACAGGACATTGTACCTCACTTGGAAAACTGGAGGGCCCCATGGATACTATAAACAGCAGTTGGTATCAGTTAAAGTTGTTAGTGGCTCAGGGAAATGCCACTTCTTTAAATGGCCAATGCTTTGACAGCTTTAATTATTTGGATATTTCGTTGTTTTCACCCGGGTAGAACGGAGAGGAGGAAATGTCAACAAAATGGCTGAGCGTGTGCTGCTGCGTTTACAACAGAAGCTGCAGGGTATTGAGGATGGCGTCCCATTAAGTGTGGCCGGCCAGGTGAATCATCTAATCCAAGAAGCTCAGGACCCACGCAATCTCTCTTGTCTGTACTTTGGCTGGCAGCCATATTTATGAACCTTTTTCAATAAAAACCAATACTTTTTAGAGAGGTGAGTATGCAAGTTTTTCTTTAGAACCATTATCCTGAAGTCTGAATAACTACTACCAGCATTCTGTTTCTCTGCGTATGTCCTGACATTGCATCAGAAGATGCTAGGCCCAGATGCTCAAATGAAGGACAGGATGCCATTAGCGTATTGCTATTTCAGCCAGATTTCTTTCAACAACTTTTATTTATCTTCATCCTTTTATATCAACACATGGGTGGCTAAAATTATTTACACCACCTTGTTTTCCAACAAAACCCTAAGCGTCCATTATCTACTACAATTAAAACACACATGTTAAACACACTAAAGCCTGCTGTTTTGATATTTATGGGGCTTATGTATTAAAAAGACCACCTTGATGCTGATGTTTCTCGTGAACTACAGTAACAAAGCAGTAAACTTCACGACGATTAAAGAATAAACCGGAATTTATAGCGCTATTTGGGTGGCAGCACAGTGCCGGGGGGGGGGGCTGCTTCCGCAGCTAGCCGCGTGGGTCTTCTCCCATCAGGGTTACAGCAAAGGCAGCTACCTCCAAGGTTCACTCCCCCCCCCCCGCATGATTCCAGGCTGCAGGCCACTCTCAAGTAATTCTTGACTGTTGTAAATGGGAAATCAGTCTTGCGCATTGCACCAAAATTCATTGTAAATGCCGTGGAAAAGTCAGCCAACAATTTGGATCCTCCTCCCTGGAGAAAACTCGAGGGGAAGAACTTAAGTTAGTGCATTAAAAATGTCCAACAATTTTTATCTAGTGATAAGTGCATGAATTTTCCTACTATCGAAGATGCTGGTTCTTTGTTTCCTGCCTGTCTGCGTACTGGTCTCACATGAGAAAGTTAAGAAATGTTCCCATAACAATCCAGCAGCACCACTCAATATATACATTCTGCTATCTAAGGTTTTATTCGCTTTGCCAGTTTGTTGTTGTTTTTTTTTCTTCGTTAAATTATCTCCCCTGATCTTGGTCAGCCACACCAAACATCTAGCATCTGGTATCAGTAGACGACATAACAGACAAGTGCAAATATGAGGTTGCAATGAGTCCCTAGTCATTTTCATGGGTGGGGAATAAACTGTGCCATGAAGTGGTAGCTGACTATTGAGCGCCTGTTTCTTATCTATAAAAAAAAAAAAAAAAATCACCTCACATTTGTTCACAAACTTATGCATATCTACTCGCAGTACACGAGATAAAGAAACGTGACAATAGAGCCAATGACATTTCCACTACCCGTCCAATTTTAGCACATTACTTACTAACTGCTACATTTACTATTCAGTTTCAATCCTAAAATTATCGAGAATCTGGTGCACATTTGCATGCATTTTTTCCATCTTTTCAGCGCTGGAGTTGTTGCATTTTCCAGAATATTAGACGTGTAAATTGAGTGTTCCTGGCAAAGCCTAATGAAGCTTACAATAGTAGGTAACTACTTTTAGATTATTACTACAATAAATAAATGTTCGTGTGTGGCTAATTTCTGGTTCAGTCCTACCTAAGTTCATGTTGCTGACAGAAAGTGAGAGGGGATGCTTTCCATAAGGCCATCTACGGGAGATAACTCTACTTGTGTCTGTGCACAAATCCACCCCCCACTTTATAGTTAAAAGCTAAACTTCTGACAACTGTTTTAAACTCTATTAGGGTGGGATTTTAATTATGAAAAACTGAATAAAACATCAGCTGGCCTAAATGGATTTAATGTCCAATTTCTTACTGCCATCAGCAAAGTCAAAACTTCCTGCTGCTGACCTAATTTTAAAGGGATTTAATCATGACATCGAAAGGGGAAATGACGCTAGCGCACTCCTTCTGGTCAGTCTAGACCACCCATACTGCAATGTTCTGGAAGAGTCTCTTGTTAGATCAAGTGAAGTCGTGTGTGCTCTGCCGCAGCACGGGAGGGGGTGGGACTGTGTTCGGAGGGTCCTGATCTAATGCAAAACAGAAGACGGGAAATACTGACAGCAAACAAAAAAATTGGTCTAAATAATCCCGGTGGATTGTCGACTTCCGAAGCAAACGTCAAGGAAGCTGCAGGTATCAGCAGTTTTGGGGAAAAAAGGGGAGGGTCACATCCAACCGATAAAGCTATTATTATGAAAAAGTCGTGTCACCTTACCTTATTTTATTATTTTAAATAACACCATATCACATGTCCCCGTGTGTGTCTAGGAAGGACCATGGCTGTACATTGAGCTGTCATCGACTGATTTCAGCAGAATACTATTGGCATTTACAGCAGGACAACCAAACACTCACTCTTATATTTGTGTGTGTGTGTGGACAAGGACAATCTATAAACAACAAATATTTCAATAATTCTCTGCTGGGGTAGGGGGGAGTTCCTCCATCACCAGTGGAAAAATCTGAGGCTCACTCGACTAATTTAAGACCACTTAGTAGTCATGACAACAGGTTTTTAAACACCCCAATCATTTTAATTAATCAAATATATTCTTAAAATAAGTTCGTCTGTCTTTTTTTTCCTTAAATTATTATTGAGTTTTGCGTTGACTTCAGTTAAAACTATGAGTTTGGTGTGTTTGTTTTTTTTTTTAAATTCATGAACCTTCATTTGGAGCAATTCGGCAACAAATCTGGTTACTACCTTTATGGAGGCAGGAAACTGGTGATCAGATAACAACGGTCCTTTGTTTTCCAAAGCATTGTCACCGCAGTTGATGATCTGATAACTTGGCGGCGGCGGCAGAGGGCGAGAGAGAGAGAGAGAGACCAGGATTTTTTTTTAAAACACATCAGTAATGTATAAATAAGTATATAACTTCTCTCCAGTCCTAATTTTGCATAGACCTCGAAAACTGTGAATTTCTCCAGCAGAGGGCAGTGGCAGCGCTGTTTGTAGGTGAGTATGCATGTATGCGCACCAGCAGACTCATGACTTTTGAACTGATTTTCTTTGAGGGGGGGGGAGAAATAGAGGGGAAAATACGACGACATTTAAAAAAAAAGTTAAGCACGCTCAGCGTCGGGACAGCATATTCCATGCCAGACAACATGGCGAGCATCTTGTCACTTCACGCCATGTAGATGAACAAGTTGATGTTTTCTTCATCACGGCGCATATACTTGTGTTCAATCAGCCATTCTATCTGCTCCTTGATCAGCTTCTTTGAGGGAAGAAACATGTTTTTGAGAATCTCAACCAGTTCCGTCTGCAAGGCAGCATTTGTGATTCTCTTCCGCATTTTCATAATTTTGACAATGGCCTCCTTAAAATAAACAAACAAACCGTAAGATATGCAAGAGGAGGAGGGGATATTGCTTCTATTTGGTGATGTTATCACTGTTTTTTTTTTTTAACCACCTAGGGATAATTAGCTATTACAAAAGATAATTAAAACTGGGGAAAAACATTCTAATTATACCTTTTCTGATTGCCTCTCTCTCTAAACTAGCCAGTAGTTTTATCATCATAAAAACTACATTTTTAAAATATAGCTTCACTAATTCCTAAATTTACTTAGAACTTAAAGTTGTCTATTGGTTTCTGCTATCTCAGAATAAATACTAGTTACATTTAAATGAAACCAGCGTAATTGTATCCAGTCGTCATTAATTTGAACATTCCTAGTACAGATGCACAAGGACACATACTACAGCAAATCAGAAATGCACTGAAAATGTTTGTTTTGAACCGGACAGTACTCAAGCAGGTCTCCAGGTGTCTGGGATTCCGAGAGCAGAGAGAAGGCCTTTGGCACGCTTTCTTGTTGCAAAAGAAACCTGTTCCAGCTAACTACAAAACCATGAGAATGGGAATCTAATAGAAATTACCCGTGCCTATCAGTAAGTAAGTACATGTTCAAACACCTACTTGCACTCGTAAGATCCTCAGCTGCATAATCCCTTCATTGTCTTCTTCTTTACTCTTTTCTGTGGATAGCTGCAACCTTCCTATAAGGTTGATTTTCCCTCGTCTTTGTGGACGACCGTTTTTGCTACAACAAAGCAATATGTCCAGACAGCACTCATTATTATTAAGGTGCTTCACCAAAGACCACATCAGCAGAAGAGCAAGCCTCCCATGTACACAGATTTAAAAAAAAAGAAGAGGGAATACATGGGAGAGAGAGAGCTCACACCTGTAATGTTTAAACGGACACTCTTCCAACTCGTGTAACTGTGAGAGCTTGTGGCACTAAATTAAATTGGTCTCTAGCACTACTACAAGTGTTTTGGTTGTTGTTTATCCTTCAGACGCTTAACGCCAGTTTATAAATAATCAAACAAAAACAGCATGGTTGTATTGTAGCAAGCTTAATCACTAAACAGGACAAATCCCACGGTGATGCAAATATCTAGAATTTGTTCATATAGGGCATCTTTAACTATGAAGTTACTAAGACAAGCAACCTTTAACATCTCCAGTAATTATTCCAATTTCTTAATACCTTTGTTTTCATGATGAAGCGATGCTTATATTCAACCACTAAAGAAATTTTACTTCCATTCCTTTTAGGTCACAGCTAATTACTTCCTAGGGTCCTATAATTATCTGAATTCTAGCAAAAGAAAAAAAATGTATAAATATGCCAACATTTTCAGAAAAAGTGCAAATTTGTCAAGATTAAGTCGTCTTTATTATATATTATTCAGACATTATGATTAATTTTTCTGGAATTACTCAAAAAAAGAAAACCCCTAGCAGGCTGTGCCTGCTAAGTCTACAGATAATTTTATTTTTAAAAACAGGTTGGGGGGGGTGGGTGTATCACAAACTTACATCACAGCAAACTTCTGGTTAATCCAAAACTGGGTGCTGTCATCAAAGTCTTTTGGGGATTTAGCTTCCGGATCACCTAACAGGACCTGCTTCTTTAGCTTGGGAAAGGCAACGAAAGACTGAAAAACAAATTTTACTTGTTTATTTATAGTGTGGAAGCAAACTGGCAAGTAACTGATCCATACCTCGCTTCGGTGAATCCCTGGAAGAAACTCCTCCTCTGTGCTACAAGCGCAGTATTGATCTTAGGCTATAAACAGATACGACACCCAGTGGATAGAGGTCAGGGATATTCTTGTTGCAATAATGCCCGTGAAGTTTTTAAAAACGGGTTGATAGACTACTGGACACCGGTTGAGGATCCGAGCTTGAGCGCACGTCTTCGCTAGCCAGTCACATGGGTTTACTTCCACATCCAAAAACGAAGAATCCCAGTAGGGTTTTCCAGATAAATTTTGACTGGTTTGCACCTTGACCACCAGCTGAGATCCCAAAAGTGTGCCTACATAATTTGCTTGGTCACCAAGGCCAATACCCCAGACCTTTCCCTTTTGGCCCACTTCCTGGTAATAGTTAAACATAAAAAGCATAAGCTTGATACCATTCCTTCTTTATAATCACGCATCCCTAATAATAGCGCACATACATTATACCACACTTTTTTTTTAAATTAACTAATAGTTTTCAGAAGCAAAGGAAATAAACATTGTAAAAAATACGAAAAGTTCGTACTAACTCAGAAACTTTTTCCAACTTATGCGAACAGACGTCCTAAAATGTTAGTTTTTGTTGTTCTCCAGACACACATGGTGTGCCGTTTCCGAAAATGGGCAAAACATAATGTAGAGTAGCTCGTAAGGTAAAGAAAATTTTTTGATAAATATCATGAGACTGAAAACTCAAACTTTATCAAATGTAACGGTCCTGCTTAAAAGAGAAATAACTACATTGGCAGACTTTAGCAATACAAAATCAAAGAGCATATTATGCTTATGGGTGACCTGTTGAGGAGCTTCAACAGCTGTAAAGTATGGGGATCCCTACTCTAGATTCAGCACAAGCATGGAATACAGGCATTCTTCATCAAAGACACTTTGGATGCTGATCCACTTTGCTGGGGCTGGCTAAATGTCATTTCTGCAACAGAACAGCACTAAATTTGAAAAAAAAAAAAAAAAAAAACCAACAGCAAGACGATTTACAGAAGAGCTGCCGATAGCGATAGTTTGGGAATGCCTTCGGTAGTTTAGTAAGCACTCTGCCTGCCTGTCGACTACTGGTTTCCTTGCAGTGATTCAATGAGGTGCGAACAGCAGATAAAAACACCAGTCTACCCGCGACCCCTTGTCGAAGACGTCCATTTACCACCGTTCTGCCTTTTTGGTCTCATAGTTGCCATTGCCATAATCTGACATTCACTTTCAGTACACACTCATATATAAGGTACCCAATACTTACCCAAAGGGTTCTCCTCAGTTCCGAGTCGGGCAGTTCTGTAGCAAGTCGTAAGCTTTCATACGATATCTTGTCCTTTGGACGCTGATTCCACGCAAACAAGACACCCATCTGAAACGTTGTCACTTCTAGATCAAACCGACCAGCCTCGTTACAAAACGTTATCTGCAAAAGAACAGAAATGTGGGAATAAAACAACAAGGTCAGCCACGAGGAGGGTAGAGATTCTCATAATCAGAACCACCAAAATAACCAGCCAGTTTCATCGTACAATTGGACAGCAGGGTTGTATCACAGGACACTCACTATTCCATTAGACATTAGATGATGCCATTGCAGTTTCCGCCCACTGTGCTTCAGTCGGTAGAACTCCTCAACCTGGGGTATGTAGTCTTCTAGCTCCATGGGAAGAGTCACCGACACCCTATCACTAGATCGAGCCCACGCACCAGCGTTCAAAATTTTAATATTAATTGCATCTGAAAAAAAAAAACCAAAAAAACTTTAAGCAAAAATTTTAGTTAATGATCCACTCTTAAGTAACAATACTAACTGAACACAACATGCAAAAACTTGCATTTTCATACTAAAAGCCACGGAAAAATAATACCACAATCATGCTGAATTTTGCATGGTGCAATCTGCACAGCAAATTCATCAACTAAATGTAAAATTATAATTTAGTCGCCCGGGTTGCTGACGTGTTCCCAAATTAAATGGAAGTGAAAAGACCTAAATCTAAACTATACAAATGACATACAACCAACCATTGTTAATGATAAGGGCCAACAGCAACTGGGCTGCTACAGTTAAGGGGGTGCCAGTTTGAATCCTGGTCACAAACAGCTTAGCCTGTTTCTTCCTGCTCTTTTTCATCAGCCACTTCTGGGTTTCCTCCCACATCTGAAGATTTTGCATAGATTCACTAACCACGCTGGCAGCACTTAGATAATTCGCCACCCACCATTATCCGGCCAGGAATAATGACGGGACATCTCATTATGCCGCAGTTCAGCACTCAAATATTTCTATCTATATTAAATACCTGCTAAGTTTTATTAGGGTGTCAGTAGTTAAGATGAATTAATTAATTAAGGTAGCCCGTAAGTATCGTCCTCCAGAGAGGCCTGATTGGAGCAAGATGTGACATGGCGGCAGAGACTATCCAAACAGTATCGCTGTTTGCATGACGACTGTGTTGGAAAACCAAATTATTCTAACGCATCCAGTGGTGATGAGAATCACCACAAACCCTTAAATTGTAATATTTTGTGCCTACATATAAATATTCGACTTACAATGGCATTAAGTACCATCAACAAACACGCCTGTATGCTCCACTTGGAATGTAAGATTTTCCTAACGTAAAACCAAAATTATTAAAGAAATAAAACAAAATAAAAACAGTTCCTTTCATTTTTTTTCCCCCTTCCTTCCAGAACTCTTCTAACCTCTTAGAAGGATGTGTGTGTGGTGAGTAACTGGTGACCAGTTATTCGCTCAACCAAGAGTACCAACATCTGTCTTAAAACAGGGGGGGCCCTGCCACAGCCCTCCTATACAAACTTCACAAACAGGTGCTGCAGAGACAGATTCTCAAAACCGAACTATGGAGAAAGGCAAAACAGAAACCAGTAGGACAGTGACCACACAGGGAAAACGTAGATGGTTGGGTCGCATGGAAAAAAAAAAGGACCAACGATGGCGTGTCGAGGAGAGAAGCATATCTATCTCTCTCTCCTTAAGTTCAATCCTATGCACAAAATATTCTTTTTAAAAAAAAAAAAAACGCCACAGCTTTTGACTACGTGATTAACGCACCGTTGTTTTCCACACCCAGAACATCAAATTGCCTTAAACCAAGTGAATGAATAAAACCACCAGGTGTGTAGCCTAGCCAGCTCCTCACCTGCTAATCCCTCGTTATTGTTCCGGTGGGCTTCTTTGAATTCCTGGTTGAGATCTTCACTGACCTTGATATCTTGAAACATCCGAGCTAGCTTATTTACATAATCTGCAGGCATGCCGACTTCCTGGAACAGCAACACAAGTAAATGGTCAACAGAAAAATCATCATCTGACTAGCAAAAACCTGTTACCTACATTGGTAAAATGGGCATCTGTACATGTTGTAAGCAGGAGGAAGGGGGCAGATTAAAAGCTTGGAAGACTGGTATACAATCCCCTCTTTGCAATAAAAAACAATTATTGCAGATGTAGAGTTCAGGATCTGCATCATCAACTCTACCAAGAGTTGAGCAGTAAGTTGACTTCTGAGGTGTTACAGTGTAGGAAATGGTCTCTTAATTTATTAACAGGCAGAAACAAATTTTAAATTCTTGACTCACCCCTCCGCTGCTTTAAAGATTAGACAGTCAATTCTTGAATAATGTTTTAAATAAAAATAAAACCATACAGATGAAATGTTAGGGAAAACTACCCTTCCTCAAACAGCCACATTCCAAAGGTTAGGAACATTGTTTTAAGTCGTGTTTGTAGAGACCATTTTTTTCAACTGTCCTCAGTACATATTCTTCTACAGAGCGAAGCTCCATCAATAGATCTATCTATATGAGCCTTTCAGATTATCTTTATGAAAATATGCAGGCTTATCATGGAATGGTATTGATGCTGCCACATTTGCTGTGCCATGAGCTAGGTTCCTGCAATAGCATCTATGACAGATCTACAGCCAGAAGCACGACAAGCATCAATCTGGCAAGATCCTGGAGAAAGGGTAGCGTCAATGTCAACCCTAGGCTGAAGAATTTCAGGAGACGCCACTCAGCCACCAAGGTTCTTACAAGAACTCCCATTCTAAACAAGGGAGAAAATAGGATGACCCAGAGAAAACTCACATGACCGGGTAGGAAAGAAAGATGTAAAGAAACCAGGCCAGACGGGTTTGCCAAACTGAGCAGGAAAGTAAACTCAGGCACTCACCATTTTTATTAATTAGTGCCAATCTGGCATAAAAGATTGCTTGAGTTTGCTTGTTGTTAATGCTTTTCATTCAGCATTTGACAGACAAGTTGGTAAACAGAGAACATACCCTAAGCCACTCCACCATGTTCTCTTCTTTCTCATTATCTGCAGACGTGTCCAGAATTAAGCGCCTGGTCAGGTGGGCCTTGTGGTACCGCATAAACACGTCTTTATTTTGGACATACTTCAGTACTAGCAACTGAAAAAAAAAGAAACAGGAAGCACATGTAGATCTGACATTTGAACCTCAAAATGACTCTATGAAACAGTCAATTACTGCTGGGTGTAAAGGGCCACAGCTTGATAACCTGAAATCTAAGGTTGATATTTTTTTTCTTTTCTTTTACAAAATTTCCTGCATAATTCAGTGCCTTAAAGATCACTCTTCTTCTTCTATCACTCATTTCATAAGAGTGAGACGCATTGCACCGTCGTTACGTGCACTCTGGCCCAGTGCATCCGTCTTCAGCAAGATCACTCTTCCAATTCCAGTGTTGTTTGGCTTCAGGTTCACAGCATCACTGGAGTTTCGCTCCTAGCTGGACTGCAAGCTAACTAAAGAACTTTTTTTTAATCTTTCTGTGGTGCGTGTGCGAGGAGAAGGGAGTGGAGGTTGATGGCCGAAGCCGAGTGGGGCCAAAACCCGGTGTGGAGCAAGCTCCCGTTAAGGCCTAAAAGGCCGGGGTGAGGCGCCAAAGCACCTCGTGTAGCTGACTGCCGAGGCAGCCAGAGTTAGGGGCGCAAGTTCCCCATGTTAGAGTGACCACTTCCCCAGTCAAAAAGGCCTCAGAACGTCAAGTCCGGGAACCGGTCTCGACGCACCTAACCTTCCCAGCCAGACAGGCAAAAAGCGCCCCTCGCCTCCACTCTTTTCGGGCAGAGGACTTTCCGTCTACAAAAGCCACTAAGCAGAGTACTCGCCTTCCCACTCCCATAAGGTTGACCCCCAAGTGACCTCGCCCAAAGGGCGTGGTCCTTGGTCTCCACCCCAAGTGGGAGGTCGAGAGCATGATCCGTTGTAGCCTCGCCTTGATTTTAGCCAGAGAAGGCCGCTTTAATCCAAAAAAGAAAAATGAGGGCATCACCATGAAAACATTCCTAGTAGTGCACATAACATTCCCACCTCCTGACAGTAAAGAGCTGCACTGACACAGAGAAGTCCAATCGAGCAAAAAAAAAAGTACAGCCTTTTCTCCAACGTTTTGCCACATTGTTCTTTTAAAATTTCCCCATATACAAAAAACCAGCCTTTTTTTTTAATGAAAAAAAAACACGATTTAACATGACACTCGAGTGCTACAAAAACACTGTGTCACAACCTATCTGGCAATCAATAACAAACACGTTCCTACTCACTACGTCTCGCAGTTTCAGTTCCACTTCCTCCGAGGTAAGTTTTTTACTCAGCGATGTCTTCCTCAAGAGCATATCACAGTAGTTGGCGAGAAGTTCAGGACATCTGGACTCCGGCTGAGTCTTGACACCGATTCTTGAAAAAAGAAGAGTAAAAGCATTCGTGCGACAGGCCGGAAAAGACATCTTTTATCTAAAAAATATTTTACAAATTGTAGTTTATGATCTCATTCTTTTATTTGATATTAAACAACTATGCGTACATACAGAATATCACTGATGGCCGGACTCACCACCTAATTTCAGTTTCCTAAACTACACAGAGAATGACAGACAGAGATTAGCCACACACCTACCACAGGAAGTCCCTGCTGGAAACCTTAGACGTGGAAAGAAAAAACCCACTCAGCTCAGCTGGCTGGTGAAGAGCAACAAGGAGAAAACCCTGCCAGGGAAGTACGATGCCCAGTACTAATGCATATAGTTATATAAACAACATAAGTATTAGAAAAAAAATCTTACGGTTATTTTCAGACTTTCACTGGATGAATCTACCATTTTGGCTGCCAGTGTGAGACAGTCTACAACAGGCATGTCAAACATGCGGCCCACACAAAGGATACTAATTTGGTCATTTAATGGCCAAAATTGCAGTTTTTATAATTTATAAATTACAGTATTTAAGGAAATAAATCACATGTGGGAATTAAAGTATTTTTGCACAACGGTGAATGGAAAGATACATTGTTTAATTTGCAACAACTGCATTGCCGTGCCAAAAGAGTGCGACTTGAAAAGACGTTATGAAACGAACCATCGATCTTACGATAAATATGAAGGCCCGATGCGTGTTTCAAGACTCAAGGAATTGAAGGCTAACTTGACACAGCAACAGACCTGTTTTACGAAAATTCAGAAAGGGAATGTCGCTTCCGTTACTGCAAGCTATGAACTCAGCCGAATGATCGCCATGAGTGGGAAATCTTACAGTGAAGGAGATTTCGTAAAGCAATGCCTTGTAAAAACAGCTGAAATTGTATGTCCAGAGAAAGCACACTTATTCAAAGACAGCCTTGTAAAAACAGCTGAAATTGTATGTCCAGAGAAAGCACACTTATTCAAAGACATTTCATTCACCAGGAACACTGCTGCTGAACGAAATGATGAAATATCAGGTGATTTGAAACAACAGTTGAAGGCTATATCATCAAGGTTTGAACATTTTTCTATTGCTATTGATGAGACCGTTGACATCACTGGAATAGCACAGCTTGCAGTCTTCATCAGGGCCTGTGACAGTGAATTTAATATTTATGAAGAGCTGACTGAACTGGTCCCCATGCATGACACTACAACAAGCCAGAACATCTTTGAGAAAGTCGAGCAGGTTCTGCATGGTAATGGTTTTGATTTGAGTAAACTTGAATGCTTATCTACTGACGGTGCTGCGAATATGGTTGGCAGACATAATGGCGTTGCTGCCAAGTTACGAACAAAAATTGAAAACTCACATCCAGATTCACCATTTGCACATTTTCACTGTATTATTCATCAGCAAAATTTGTGTTCAAAGATTTTAAAATTGGATCATGTGCTTAGTTTGGTCACAAAGACAGTGAACTGTATCAGAGGCCGTGCTCTCAACCACTGTCAGTTCAGCCAGTTGTTGGAAGATATGGATAATCAGTTCACCGATGTTCCATTCTACACAGAAGTCCGCTAGTTGTCATGTCACAAAGCGCTGAAAAGATTCTATTTGTTGAGACAAGAAACAATTATGTTTTTGGAGATGAAAGGTCAAAACACAGATGAAATAAAAGATTAAAGTTGGCTCCAAGATCTGGCTTTTGCTGTGGATATTACTGCACAATTAACTGATCTTAATTTGAAATTACAAGGTAAAAACAAACTCATCACTCAGTTGTATGATGACATCAAGTGCTTCATTACAAAACTAACCTTATGGAAGTCACAGTTGTCAAATGAAAATTTAGTTCATTTTCCTACATGCAAAGAGCTGAAAAACACTGCCAATACTGAGTCTGTACTTAGCTTTGCTAAGTATGACAGTCACCTGATTGTTGTCAAAGGAATTTCGGGAAAGATTTAGTGATTTCTCATCTTTTGAACATCTGTTTGCATTATTCTCAGCACCATTCACCTTTGATGTTGCCAAGGCAGAAGAAAGCCTGCAGATGGAACTATTAGTAATGCAGTCGGATTCTACACTCAGAGCAAAGTATCTTGAAGTGGAGATACCTGGTTTCTTTTCATACCTTCCTGAAAAGTTTAAAAACTTCAGAAAGTTTGCCACAAAGATTATGGCAATGTTTGGTTCTACCTGTGTGTGTGTGAACAGTTATTTTCCTTCATGAAATCAACAAAAACTTCTCAGAGAACAAGGCTGACTGATCAACACTCGTCATCTCTGATCAAAGTCGGAACTGCACAGACATTTCAGCCAGACATACCAAAAATTGTCAGCAAAAAGGAGGTGTCAAGCCTCAGGACAAAGCACTAAGAATGATTGAATAGTAGCAAATAAATGTTCAGTTTTGAACTGTTGTAATTTTTGTACAATGTATTTGTTGCTGTTGCAAACTGCAAGTATATGTTGCCGTTTAAAATTTTATTTTTTGTCAAACTACTTCATTACTTTGTAATCATGAATGCTGCTAAAACATTTGTATGCACATTGTATGTTTCTAAATTTAAGTAACAAAAATATTCTGCAATAAATTTTATTAAATGACTTCAATTAGTTGTAATGTGCGCAATTGGTTGTCGTGGG
The DNA here is from genome assembly GCA_018389105.1 of Nautilus pompilius. NCBI lineage: Eukaryota > Metazoa > Mollusca > Cephalopoda > Nautilida > Nautilidae > Nautilus > Nautilus pompilius. The sequence goes on along the minus strand of JACATO010001717.1, from coordinate 6,318 downwards.
GGGGCCCTCGGGAGACCCTCAGTTTGACATGCCTGGTCTACAATATGGCCATACACAAACTCAGCCAAACAAATTTGTAATTACTTTTCCAGCTTATTGTCAACAGAAGGGTATAACTTTTCACTTTTCTGTCTTTACGATATCTTTTGTTGTACGAACGAGAAAAGCAACGAAGGCACCTAGCAGAACCAGAAAACAAGCAATCGGATCATTTTCAGCTATACTTTAGTTCGGTATTGACAGGTGCGTGGGGGGGGGGGGGGGGACACTTGAAACAAAGGACCCAATTTTAAAAAAACTGACACTCTACTGGAATTTTCACTTAATATCTTCTAATAAATAAAAGGTAAAACATTCTGAAACTGGATTCATAAGGATGTTGCTTTAGTTAACCCTTTCAAATCACCACCACTTAAACACGGGGAGACAAACTTGACTCGACCACTGATGATTTAAGTATGGAAGACCATGGACAACCAAAAACCCAACAAAGATGACTCGACTCCACTAAGCTTGCAAAACCAAGCATTCTGCACCAGTGCAGACAAAATCCCCAAACAGGGCTCATCTGTTCCAAGCGTGCAGCCAGAGAAAGCAGGTCTATTAACGCTGCAACAGCATTTACCTGGTGCCGAAAGAGTCAATCTGGATTAGCAGCTGCAGAACAAAAAGTCTGTATGGTGGGACTTACCCCTTGTTCTTCACAGGAAGCTCTAACTTGAAAACCGAGGTATCATTTACAACACTTTTGTATGCCTGTAAATGAAAAATACAAAACAATACCAACTCCAGTTGCATGTTAAGAGTTTAAAAAATTATTATATTAAGGTCAAATCAAAATCGTTACTGCTGTGTGTATCTAATGAGAGAAGTCAGAAAGGTGTATTTATTCACCATGCCTCCATCTCCCAGTAAAGATGCACATATCGATATAGAATTTTCCCTAGGCTCATCTCTCTTACAATTTGTTTTTTTTTTAGTGCATGCATAAAGTTAACATGACATATCTCAACAATTCTGGTCAGTAGTGGCTTTGGAACCATTTTGGAAACATCCCCCAGATCATGGGATCTTTCGGTATAGAATGTCTTGATCTGAAGTTGCTGAGTACCCTGATTCATGCTTACTAAGGCTTTTTGCATCAGCAACAGTGTGACATCGTAACAGCACAACAGGGCGGACGAAGTATTTCAGGATGTGGTCACCAGGAAAAAGACTTGAGAGGCAACAACAGGGGGATTTCAGGTGGATAGGGTAGAAACGTGGGAGCTGACGACTTACTTTGTCCCTGGAGGTGAGAAAGCGGGGGTCATCGTTGAAGGCCTCTTTCACCAGTTTGCTAAATCTGTTAAACAACTCCAAGAGCTGCTCCACGTATTTTTCTGAATCCTGAAAACAGCAGGAGGATAGATGCCATTAAATGGAACCTGACACTCAAAACTAATACCGGTTTGATGAACCAACAAGCTGTTACTGGTCCTGTGACTTGAATGCCAGAAAAACAGCTGTCACACTGTACTTTTCAACATAACAGTTTGTAAACATTTGATAACTTTGCGGAATATTTTTGAAAGACAGTAGTTACACTGTCAAACACTTAATACTGATATGTAAATAATACACTCCTTTAAAGACAGACAATTACTGATAAAAGAACTGTACTGCTTTGTATAGAGTAATTATACTTTTTTTAAGTTCATTTAGTTTTTTCGCAATTATTTCACTTTGAAAGCAAGGAAGCAAAAGAGTTAAGGTTTGCCGTACATACTGTTGTGATAGTTCTTGCTGCAGCCATCATGTCCGCCAAACCCTGGCTGACAATGTGCGCTTCCAGATCATGCAGCATCAGTGTGATGCCGTCCACAACACGATCCATCAGACTGAACATCAGCCTCAACTCTGAAAGATTCCGGAAACATTAAAACAGAGCCTGCCAACGGAGTGCTACTGATCTTGCAGTATGGTGCTCAATTGCCCACAAAGCTGCCGTGAATTCTGAAAAGATTTCACTCCCCACTCCACCACCAACCACAAACCTATCTTTTTCTTTAGATCTTCATTGATGGAACGTAGGAGACGACTCTTTTCCACCACACGCCACTTTGTGTTAGTACGTGGCTGAGGTCCAGACTACTCAGGCGTCAAGCCAGAGCTGAGGTTCTCTTGCTCTCCTGAGCCAGTTAACCATCTCCGTGGTTTCCTCTCGAGCTGAATCAAGAGCATTTGAGCAGGTTTCCTTCCCTTCTTCAGTGTCACTGGAGGAAGAGTTTTAAGTGCTGTAACCCTAAGAACCTGCACTATGACCTCCTCCTCACCAGGTCAGATCACCCACGCCTCTCAGCAAGGGTGACCTCCTACATCATCATCATTCCTCATGAAGAACTCTACAGAAGTGTCCTTAAACCTCTATGGCTGGACAGCAGGGAATTTTCAGACAGACAATTTATAGTTTAAATCTGAAAACATTTTTAAAAAATACAGCTGAAAATCTACTTTCGTTACTAAAAAAATTTCTTCTTCTTTTTTATTTTTTTTTAGCATTTTCCAAAAATTACTGTTACAGGATTAAAAGCAAAATATCAATTTGTCTAATGTTTTCTTTCTTGTATTCTGAAAGAAAATCCCCATCTAAAAAGCCCTAGCCAACTATAACTCATCAAATCGCTCAGAAACATAAAATTAATTTTCTCAACATTAAACCTGCAAAAAAAAAAACTCAGCTGTAATATGGTGTGTATCTTTCATCTGAGGATTATAATTTACAAAATGTCAGTACAATACTCTATAATTAAGTAACTGAATTTACCGGGAGCATATGTTCTTTTCCTTTATGGTGGAGGATCTGATGGTTACTCTAGTATATTCAAAACATTATGCAGTAGTGTACTTACTTTCAGTTTCATTGGCTTTGATCATGGCTGCACACTCGTGGAGGATTGTGTCTTTAAATGCGGTAACCAATACTTTCACGCAACACTCCGTGAGCTGAAGGCATAAAACAGTTGTGATTATCACATAATCTGAGTACTGTTCCACGGTGAATCCAGACCCAGTTTAAACCAGGCGATGTGCAAGGGTTTAAACCAGGCGGTGTGTGAGAGATCGACACAACTAAGCACGCTAAAGCAGTCGCTGCGTTGTACACCAATCTCGACAACAGAGATAACCTCTCTACATTAGAGACAACCGTGGTGGGGGAGCGTAGCAGCATCGCGGTTTTCCGCTAGAGAGCGTTGTTTAATCCTGTGCCACGAGAAGCCCAGCATTTCCAACATCAACAGGGAAATCCCCTACTAGAACTCTTCATTTTTAGATGTGGGAGGAATCCCACCCGGCCAGATGACGTAAAAGAGAGAGAGAAGAAACTGTGCCAGGAAGGTATGCCAAACCAAGCCAATCTTGACTGGGAATCAAACTCAGGCTCTCAGCCTTGGCGGCCCAAAAGGCTAACCAGTGCGCCACCAGCCACCCTACTACAGTGGTAAAAGTGGGATAAGTGAATAAGTATCAGTAAGGATGTCTGTTCTTTTTAATTCTAAATTCTTGCTGCGCCATGTCTGTTTGATGCCTTGGTCTCTCAGGACATCGTTTAATTCTTTTTAGAAAAATGACAATTTAACTCTTTAAATATGGAATAATAGGAGATAACTGAGGTTTTATCTAAAACTCAAAAGTATAAAGAAATTTATTTTTTTAAAAAATTAAATTACATTAAAACAACAGAGTACTATCACATGCATCACTTACTGCAGCAACAGAGTTACATCCCCATCCTGTTTCTAAGTAGCGCTGGGCCCTTGCCTCCTCTTCCTTCAGTTTAATGTCAGCAAACTTCATGTAGTTTTGCACACCATTGGCCTGAAGGTACTGTGGCGCTTTTATCCGGTAGAATGAGTCGGTGGCATCCAGGTAGGATTTTTCAAAATTCTCTTGATAGATTTTCAGTTTATCCTCTGTATCAGAGCTTAAATTTACTACAGAGAAGTGGAAAAGAAAAAAACAAAAAGTATATTAAGACCACAATCCAAGACACTTATTGGGGAGGTCTTCTATGCTGCTATCAAAGACAGTTCCTGCCATTTTAGATGCAGTCCTCTCTTTAAGAAGCTAACCTTTTTATGCATTTAAAAATTAAAAAAAAAAACCTTTTAGAGAATGGCAGCATCTTTAACTATACTTAAGAATCTGAAAGGTTTTACATGTAGAGCTGTAGTTTGATTTCAGTAGAGGTTTTGGCCAGAATCCCTACATCATTTCATAAAAACCCGCAACCAGAATTGAGTACCAAATGGTTTAGGAGGGCAGAATATTGTCTTCCGGAAGATGCACATCGTACTGTTCCCTCATTCATTCAGTGACCTTGGGATGTGTGGCCCAACAAGAATGATACAATAAATACACACAAAAGCAGAGGGGTAACATGTTGTCCATGTCTTTGGCATTTCACTGATAATGCATCATCATTTTCCATGCATGACGGTCTCTTCTGCAGACTGAACTTGAGCCAACAACAAAGACCTGAAACTCAAGCTCTCCGAATTAACCTCTCCAACTTTCTAAATAACAAACACTTATCCACCAGTCATCTATCTTAAAAGATGCTGCTGCTGCTGCTGTTGACCAACCGGGCAGGAGGTCTCTTCGAGTTACAGGGATCCTGGCTGCGATACGTTGTCCAGATCTTTAAGTTGGAGCCAAGAGTTCCACAGCTTCAGGGTTCTGTACGGTTGTGTCGCTGCCATGCGAATGGTCATCGGTTCGGTGTTTGGGCCATGTAACCTAGGGCAATCTCAGGAATATGTTCAGTGGTTTCATTGCCCATGCCACATTTTTGGCAGATGTCGTCAATGGAGCAGTTGATTTTCTTCAACCAGTATTTTAGCTCCAGATGGTGACCGCTTTGTAGTCGGCTCAGGGTGGATTGGGTCTTTCCGGGTCAGGTGGTCCTCTTCCTTTTGGTTGAGAGTTTCCCCCCGTTGTCTGTAGATCTCCTTTAACCGAGGGTGTTGCATCGGCGCACTGCGGTTATTTCGACGAATCGCTGCCTTTGCCGCGTCGTAGTGCCAGTCCACCATTGTTTGGTCGCCTTCTGCCCCTTCTCTAGCCTTGTCATCCGCCAATTCATTTCCTGGGATCCCGCAATGACTTGGGCACCGGGTGAAAGTGATTTGGCAGTTCTTCTGATGGAGGTTAAGCAGGTGCTCGAGGATTTCCCTCTGGTCGTTTGTGTCGAGGGGTTTGGATGGATGAAGGTTTTGTATCCTCAGTAGAACTGACATGCTGTCTGTAACGATTCGGGCGTTTCGTATATCTGTTGTGGCTGACAGTTGGTGTAGAGCTTCTTTTATGGCCTTCATCTCAGCTTGGAATGACGAACACCACTTTCCAGCCGGGATGGTGAAGGATCGGAGGACCTTGGGGTCCCTTGGGTGGCCAGTGGTGATTATGATGCCACCACCACCATTAGCATTTCCGGTTGTCGCCGAGCCATCAGTGTAGACTGTGAGGTCATACGTCTGCCAATCCGCACCAAGATGTCGGCATGCCATCTGCAGGTTCTCCTCAATGTTTGTAGATTTCGTATCTAATCCGCACCAAGACGTCAGTATGCCATCTGCAGGTTCTCCTCAATGTTCATAGATTTCGTATCTTCTAGTTTGAAGAGCGGGGCTCCGGAATCAAGCCAGGGGGGCAGTAATTCCGGGAAGGGGGTTAGTTTTGCTGTTTGGAATATCGAGCGCCTCAGGGTCGTCGCCTGTTCCCTCCAGCTACCGCGTTTCGTGCGGTGGTTAACCACTGGTAGAGAGAGTTGGTGCCAGGGGTTAGACGGATTAAGCCGCATGGATTTCTCCAGGGAGATGCAGCTTAGTTGTTTCACTCGCACTGCTATAGTTGGAAGATTGGCCTTGGCTAGGATGGCCTTTTTGGGTGTAATTCTCAGTTGGCCTGTGATCGCTCGGGCGGCAAAACGTTGGCTAGCCTCCAGTTGTTCCAGGTTGGTCGCCGCATCCCAATTTCTTTCATTTTCAAAGCATAGTGATTCTTTATCCTATTTATTTTTTTTCCCTTGCGTAGACTGGTAATTTTGTGCTTTCTTTAACGAATACACACTGTGTTCACCAGTGGATAAAATGAAGAAATACCGCTTGATTGGTGGGTTCTGCTGGCACAACTTAGTATTTTCAAGGCGTACCTTATCTATCATTTTTTTTCCTTTTCATTTCATATTTTGTGAGTACACCATGCAACCATGGAGAATCATTTAAATCAATCAGTATCATACAAAATCCACGAAAGTTAACTCATCCATAAAGAATG